>JARK01001350.1:2663011-2693066 GCA_000688135.1 Ancylostoma ceylanicum | reverse complement strand
ACACACACACACACACACACACACACACACACACACACACACACACACACACACACATGAAGTGCCAATTAATAAGAAGTAAGATGATAGCGCAATCAATTCCGTGTTCAGCTCCATATCGTTATACGCATGACGTGTATATGACATGATTCCATTCCGACCGCAATTCCGTTTGGTGACCTATGACGTCTATTGCGGCTGAAGTTGATTCGGAGTCGATCACATGAGTCGATTCCATACTTCAAATGGTACGAAGAAGAGAGGATCTGCACTGACAGGGAGGTAACCCGGCGTCGGTGTGCCTACGAGAAGGTGTTGAGTACAGGTTGCCTCTGTCAAGCTCAGCTAAATGTCAGGGAGTTTTGCTAGCTGTTGATCTATGTGTTTACGTCGTGTAACCTAAATACAGGCGGGTTCCACCCACGAACATAGTGGCCACAATTGTCAGCACATGCGATATATTGCAAGTTGTGTATAGTGGGCTATGCACTTCTCATGTGTCAGTGAAAGTGTACGCAGAAGAACATCGGGGTCGAGAATGTAGCAAGATCACAAGTGATGTAAGCTGGTAGCAAGGGCCCCTATCGTGCAATAGCATCGTGTAGCATATGGACAATAACATTCTGGCCAAAGCCTTGAAAGTACCAACAAAGACGAGCCACACTCCTGGTATGTGCAGTTCCGGGTTCTGAAGGAGCGCAGCTAGTGCATGTTTTGTGGTCCTCATCCACTAAACGAGGTGTCCCATGAATTCATAACAAAGCAAACTAGGTGAAGAAGATTGGCTGTCACAGGAGTGTGAAGTAGCCAACTCATCCTCTTCGTCTCTTTTTTATAATCCATGTTTACGGAAAATCGCATTATCCCCCATCTTCATTTTTACATTGACTAGAAGGTGTTTGAACCACTTTCACCAAGTTCGTTTGCTCGGGGAATCTGCAGTTGTTTACACCACCGTGGAAATTAATGAATCTTAATAATTACTGGTTTGTGATAAGCAGCCCATATAAGAGGCGAAATACGAGTAAGTATATTTCAGAGGTAATCGGAAAAGCCAAAAAGATTGGGAATACCGAAGATGAGGGCGCGTGAACACGCAGTTCGGAGGAGAGGGCTAAAATTGGATGGACAACCAAATGGGGTGCTGAAGCAGTCGAAAGTAAAGCCATCAAGTTACCGTACGGGCGCGCAGTGATTTGTTGGATGCGCCTAAGCTGGAAAATGGTAGATGTCTGAGAAAGGGTCCATCGATAGATGAGGATGCTTGAGACTACGGCGTTTGCCGACGATCAGGCTATTGATACCAATCTTTGAATCCGCTACCTTACCAACTGCCTTATTCGTGTCGGCAACGCTGACATATGAACGCCTTGCTAAAAATGGCTTGCTATGGTTCCGAAAACGTAGTCTACCACGGCCAATACCTACAATACAAGTTTGTTAGCCTCTGCGAGAGTTTCGTTTACCATCATTAGCATCCCCATTGAATTTTTCTGTGTCAGAGGTGCTATCGATTTTGTGACTAACTCATCTCCTATTGGTGAATCAAACTGAAATCATGCCCCTCCCAAGGTTAATTGCTTCATGAAGATGTGCCCAACGCGTCTTTCGACTATCTCTTTTATTTTGCCGTTTTCTCATTTTCATAACTGCCAGTTACAGCGTTGAAAAAAATCGGTGTTCTGAGTTGAGAGTTAAACAGTGAGAAAAGTTGGCATTCTGAAGCGAACGTAGACCTCCACCACCTGCGGTCATCAAAGAAACGAATGGTCTCAGAGAAGGAAGTTTTGATCAAGAATACCGCTATCAGAAAGCCACTTACCTTTGAAAAAACGTTGTTTATTGCAGCTGGGACTAGGTACTTGCTCGCCCGTATATTTTCGTCCAACTGATACCGATCAGTTAGTCGCATCATAGAGTTATGTCTGGTTCGATAAACGGCTTTATTGTACAGTATTAGAGCAATCAAGCCCTGAAATTTTGAAATATGGCACCGATCTCAAGAACAAACTTTTCTGAAATTGAAAACCAATATTAAAGGTAGCACCCACAGGAATTTTGCTCTCACATATTTTACTGTATTCCTGTGTTTCTCACTATAGTCAATGCAGTGATTAGTTCCGACAAGACTTAAGAAGGAGGTTTTCGTTGTCACCAGTTTAGCTCATTTGCAAAAAAAATGGCCGAGTCGCCTCAAAATGGAAGGATTTGAGAATGGAGGCAAGTTTTTCATACAGGAGTGACTGTAAACAAGAACACTCGTTGAATTCATGCTACAAATAAAAATTTCGAATACGAACATTTGTATGAGTGCTGCTTTCAAACGAAAAGATGGTCCGCTACTTTTGTAGTTCCGTAAATAATTTGTACAGTAGTACTGCAATATCACTCGGATGTCGCGAATTTCCTTCTCAAAAATCTTTTAACTTGAGATCGGTCTCATTCGACATTAATTTTCATCTTCAGGAGCCCGGAAGCGTTTCAAGGTAACCTCTAGTTTTGAACTAGCCGCTAAAAGCGCTTCTCTTCCAGAGCGTTTTACTCCTCTGGAAAACTTTAAGACTTTGAGATCTTCAAGTTTTTTTTGTAATTTAAAGGATATGTCAGAGCAATGGTTCTGTTCGCGATCGAATGAGTCGTTGTGGACTTGGAGGGCGACGCTGAGCACTTTCTTAAGATTCCGCCTTCACATTCTTCAAATTCTACGTTTTCCATGAAAAGGATACGAAACTCCAGGAGAGAGCCCAGCTGTTCGTTATCATGGCACGTGATGCAAACTCCAGGGGCCGTACTAATTGCACTATGACTGCCGGTTAACCAGCAAGTTAAACCGGTGGTTGTACATTCCATAACCCGGAACGTTTGTGAGGTCAATGATAAATCAAAATATCAACTTGGTTTCGATAACCGTGATATAACCAGTGGGTTACACCACGGTCTGGATCCTGGTCTCGGGCGCTGCGAAACCATCGGTTGAGCAGATCGCACAGGCACTGCCATATCGATAGTGTTAGAGTGCGCGCAGAGAACTCGCAGACATCATAAACGCAGGCAAATGGAGATCCCGGTTATCAAAAAGTCCTCGAGAGGACTTTCTAGTTCGTGGTTAAACATGTATGTGAGTAGAGTCCTGATACGCTTCTGCGCGCGCCAAACGAATGCTCATCCAACTGGCAGAGTTGTTGGCGCGATAGGCCACTGTGGTGGTAGTGCGGGGTTCGAATGCCGCAGATGTTCAAAGGTTTGCAATTTCGTACTTCACTTTTTTGTTCTCATTCAAACTAGTAAAAAAGGTTTAAACACACTAGCTATGCGTGGTTCTGCCATAGAAATGGAAAAAACCACACTAAATGTAGACTGATTCACTTTCAATACAGTGTTCAGTAACGAATACTTTCCCTGTGAATCACTCATCTCACTAGAATACTTTCCCTATGAATCAGTTATCTCACAACTAGTACAAGATATATTTACAACAGCGTTTTTTATGCAGTCGGTTCCCTTCATCATTATGTAATTGCGAGTGATCACTTGCAAAGTGGCGCAGTGCGATGACTGCAGTCTCGCGTGCTGTTTGTCACGCGTTCGGTTCCTCCAGCGAGTGGAATTTTGCAAACAAGATTGAGAGACAAATGGATGCACAAGGATTTCGTTCAAGTGATGGCTGCATTGTGGCTATATCCTGATTATAAGTCGGTTAACTTGGGGAACCGGCCGTTGTCCAAGGACATAACTTTCTCTATAACCGTCGGTTACGGCGCCATTACTCCGGCCCCTCAGGTATTTCTTTTGTAGGTTTGACACTGCATTCCTTGGGCCCAGAATCTAGATAAACATATGATGGCGTCAAATTTACAACTGCGGCAAACCAAATGTAGGACAAGAAAAGAGCATTCAAGCATCAAATATTGTTTGAAATATTAGGTCGGACACTGCAACTGAAAAAAAAAACATTGGGGGCATACTTCAACAAAAAAAAGTCCTCTTTGGTTGACGAGCATTGAGTTGACGCTAGTTTCTCAAGGCAGACGGGAATTTTTGTGTTGGAGATTTCCACAAATTTCGGAGTCATTTGGGACCGTGAACTCATAGGCAGTGATGGAATTGCGTGAAAGAAATGAAAAATGCAGGATATGAAGGCGTTCTTTCTGTCGAAAACGTGGACGAGTGGTCTAGGGTGCGTGCGTATAGGGTGTGTACGCGTCCTGGCACAAAATCCTGGCGATGGTATGCATTCCGTGAACAACACGCCTCCATCAGGCCCCAGCAGGAGTTTTTCTTGGGGTCGGAGCGAAAACGAATCCCCCTTTGAAAATCCAGGATTTTACGAAGATGTAATAACAAGATTTCATCTTCAAAAATTGTCTGAAATCGTGACAGGGACAACTGAAGCTGTAGTTATAATGCGTCGGTGTCCGATCTGGTCGATGAACGGAAGCACGACTACGGAGCACTATAAATAACAGAAAAGAAGGAAGTTGAGAACACGGTCATAACTCACATTAATAATACGCGTATTCGTACAACCAATGCAATAGTGAACACGATAACAAGTAATGGCAACAGTTACTAGACTCTAGTTACAGTTACTAGACTCCAGGAAACTATTAGGTGCGTGCAAAAGTTCCGGGGCAGTTGGTGGTGCTTCACTGTTTAACGTCGTTTTTCTTCTTTTGCTTGCAATATCCTGATATGGTTTTCATGTATGTTGGTAGCCTGTGACATCTGCCACCCATGCCTCATTTGGCTCGAAGTCTCTATGTCCCAGCGCTGTTGTGTTTCAAGTATAAAACTAATGTTATATCCACTCAGTGATTTTGTGAATTTTTGTCTTATGAATTGAAATCTAGATGATCTGTAATGGACACTTCCCATACCATCAGTACTGTTTTTGCATAGGGTATCATCTTCAAAATAGCAGAGGCTCGTGGGTTCTTGATGAATACAAGTGGAGATGAGACCTTGGTAAATGCTCCGTGAGCGCAGCACTAATCCAACTTTCACAAAGGCGACCGAAAAGAGCAGGTTGAATCGAACTCAATGCAAAGTGAGTAGGACATTATGGAGAAGTTAACCAACCATTGCGAGTCACTTGTACTGGATTGGTAAAATGGAGAAGATGAGTAGATTGATTTTGAGTGAGCTGAGCGAAGAACACTAACGTCCACACTGGCGAGTCTACGAATATCCGATCTACAGATGATCTAACAAGCCGTTTCCTAAATGGACTGTAACTGCTGATGGGAAATGGGTTATGTGCGAGAATAGGAAGTG
This sequence comes from Ancylostoma ceylanicum, assembly GCA_000688135.1. NCBI lineage: Eukaryota > Metazoa > Nematoda > Chromadorea > Rhabditida > Ancylostomatidae > Ancylostoma > Ancylostoma ceylanicum. Next base: position 2,687,792 of record JARK01001350.1, on the reverse strand, counting down.
GTCGACCCAGGATCCAGACGCGATCGACCTACCCAAAAGTGGGCAAGCCATCCCTATATCCAAGACGAATTTTTTGTCCATTTTTGGTCTGTAATCTGAGTCACCTCAACGAATTTCTTCCAAACGAATACATAGTAAGTCTCTGTTACTATACATTTCTTTCCTGAAGAAATAAAGGCAAAATTCCAAATATAAAACCGACACAGGTGGTCTGCTGCTGCTGCGGGATAACGAGTACCAGCATATTCTACTGTAGAAAATTAACCATTTCTGGTTCGAAATTCCAACCTACCCTGTGTTACTCTCTAGATCAGATTCCAGTGAATTTTTTCCTTTTCAAGCTTCTACGACTTCACATCCGCTGAAAAACTTTTGATGAACAGACCCTACTCGAAAACGATATGTGCCGGTCTTTCGAGTATAAACACGTCAAATTTCAGGCCTCTCAAAAATTTCTTCATGTGCCGTGTTGGCAACATCACAGGGATGCCAATGCTTTTTTGATTTGAAGAAAAGTGAGCAGAATTCTGGTGTTTCAAAAAATCAGGTGCAACTGCCCCGGAACTTTTGCACGCACCTAATATATGTAGAATAATAGAAGTAAACGACGGCAAGAGAAGGGCACATTAATGTAAAGGGCGAAGTTAGCGATGGAGCGCAGTAGTTAGTATACTGTGATATTAAGGTGTGATAAGAGACATTGTGTGGAATGCCTGACAGTACATGCGAAATAGTGTCAGTGTATGAAAAATAGTTGGAAACTTATGGGTTTCAATAGGAAAATCATGTACACGAAAGGCTGAGTCCGTATCCAGCCTTACGTGAACAAGCTGGCCGTTTTATCGAGCATACAATTTCTTAGTTCTTATAAGTTTTGCATCACTTCCTAACCACGTAATATGCACACCTCAACGCCTCTTCAACCCAAAATTGGCATCAATCTGTGAAGTCTCGACCAAATAAATCAAATACTCAAATCAACCCCTGCAGTTTCGGCAGCGTAGGAGTACTTCGAATCCTCGGTAAAGTGGAGAGGTAAGTAAAGTGGAGTGTATGAGTGATGTGCTCCAATCGAACTTTTTTGACCTCGACTTCCGCTACTGCGGCTCCCGAAGCGCAAACATCCTCGCTCGAGCTTCTATCACCCTCCGCCTTTATAAACTTATTGCTCTTTTAGTAGAACGGAAAAAAACCCTTTTTTCGGAGCTCTGCCCGGACTTCATACGAAGCTTCCTTTGCCTTTCTTCTTTTTTACGAAGCCCACCCTGCTCACGAACAATCCATGCTGCTCTGAACTTTCTGCCCGCGGTGGACCCGCGGTATGGAGCCGATCCGCGGTTGCTCGCGGTAAATCCGCACATGCCCGCGGTGGCGAACCGGGAGTGACGTCACTCCCACGCTATGCCCACACATGTCCATGGTGGATCCGCACATGCCCGCGGTGGACCCGCGCATTCCCGCGGTAAACCCTCACATTCCCACGGTGAGTACGCAATAGCGCTGATTCACACATCATCGCTTTGAGAACCACCCCATTCGCGGCACGTATGGCCAAATGGATAAGGCCCCGGACTTGAAATCATCAACTTTGGAAAAAGGTAGGTTCGAATCCTGGGATGTGCAAACGCTTGCGAAGTGAAGTAGAAATGCCGCTATAGATTTGCTTTTTTTTTCTCTTTGTCGGACACCCCAACATAGACTCATTTTTTGACTAAAATATTAAATGCAACACAAGCGCAGAAAGAGTTTGCTTGTGTTGGAAGCAATAAAATTATTAACAGTGCCCAGAGTAACGTAATGAAATAGATTCAATGCTAATACTGGTTTCACGTCCGTATCCGCACATATCGGCAGTGGATCCGCGGTATGTCCAAACCCGCACATGCCCGCGGTGGCGAACCGACGCTTCACCTAGGGCGTACCAGAAAGTTCAGAGTGGAGCCCGGCCGCAATAGCGTTAGCTGGCGCGGCGAACCCTAAGCACAAGGCAGCCAGGCGTATTCGCAAAGACAGCATTAGTTTCCCTGCAGGTGAGCCATCATTGCTTTCGTTCGTTCCACATTTGTGATGTGCGGAGTCTTTTTTTTTTTTCAAACCCATCCCTCGGCTCAGAGTTGAGGATTTCCACTGGTGCTGCCCCTAACTGAATTTCGAGTATGGTGTTAGTCCCAACGAAACAAAAGTTCGCAGCACGACTCACATTACATTTGTGGTGGGAACTGCCGCAGCTCTTGTTTTTCTTTTAGTTGTGAACTCCTATGTGCTGACTCAACAATAGGTCTGAGTTGGGATAGGTTAATTTTGAGTTTCACTAGCAGTTTTGCTTTCCGACAGCTACGTCTAACTTAGACATGGTCCTTTCTTCCTTCTCATTCCGTCAATATTTCAATGATGTTGGTGTTGACATCGTGGCACACCTTAATGGTGTATTATATGAATAAGTAAAAAACCAGTGGCATCAGTCTTTTTGTGGTAGCACTCTTAATGAAACACTAATGTAACACTGGTGAAATACGCAAATCTAACTCACGAGAAGGCAAACAGCAAAAGCAATGAAATGAAGAGCCAGATCGTATAAATCGTAGTTGTTGACTGAAAAGATATTTACAATTATTCTGTTAGTCTCTACATCAAAAAATGCTGGGATGCTCGAGGAAGTGATGAAATGTTGGAGTATAGTTCGTTGAATGTGAAGGGTTTTCAATTTTTAAAGCACTGGTTGCTCTGGTTGCTCAACACGTAGAGTTGTTGTAGCTTTCGATGCATTCAATTTTCAGTTGTATTCCTCACAGGGATTGATTTCAAGCGGAAGACGCAGTGGGTCAGAATGGCAGCAGGCCAACAAAAAGTGGTTTGTTGAAGGCCATACTGGCTACAGCTACTTTTCTTGATCCAGCCACAAGCCTAGAAGAGATATAGCAATCCCTTGAACTGACAGCGGGCGCTCGCCATCAGTAGAAAATGTGCACGCGTGAACGAGTACCCAGCCTGAACGAGTGCTCGTTCTCTGTTGGAAATGAGCAATCGCTGAGGGCGCGGAGAACCGCGTCGCTATCACAGGGCCGCTCTATGCAGCAACCATTCAACAGTAGTAGAAGATGTGGGGGTGTAATTATGCTCCGTATATTGCGCAGCCTGGAAACTTCGTAATTACTGTTTTACCCAATAGCTACGAGGCTGTCAACTAGAGTGTTGCATTCGAAATATTTTTTCGAATATTCGAATATTCGAATAAACGAATATTCTGAAAAGGCCGAATATTCGAATATTCGAATAAACGAATATTTTGAAAAGGCCGAATATTCGAATATTCGAATAATCGAATAATTCGAAAACATCGAATGTTCGATTATTCGAATAATTCGAATAATCTACTTCTTCGAATATCCGAATGATTCGAATAAACGAATAATCGAATATTCGAATAATTATTCGAATATTTTTCGACTCTAACTAGCGGTGGCAAACTGGTGGTAGGGGAACTACGTTGAAAAGACGTGTGGTCCCCCCGAACGGGAACATAGTGTCCCAGTATTTCAAAAATATGTCTACATAGAAACCAAATTTGATTTTGAAAAACTAAGAACAAAGCCTTAAAAAAATAAAGAGTCAAAGACACATCTGTTTTATCAACCATTGTGGAGAAGCTTGCCGTGACTTTTTTGGAAAAGGGCTAGCACCTCCAATGGTGCGTAGATATTCTCAGACGATTCGGTGCTTATAAAAACAGATCAACCGCCTACGGAAAACGTAGCGATATGGGGCTGTTCTCCAAGCGTGAAGCAATTATTGTGGACTACTACGTAGATGGAACCAATTCTGACTGCTTCCTCTCCTTTCAATTATCCATGTTCCAAACAAAATGCTGTAAGTATATCGCTCAACGATGGCTACAACGGAAGGATGGCGGTGCTAGCCGTCTCATCGATTACTACCATCGACAGTCTTTTTACCTTCGCAATAGAACGAAAACAGCTATCGATGGAGGTACAAACTCCAACACCTGGCGGTCTCTTGCCATCCTTCTAAAAGAGCTCGATTTCGCTGCATTAAAAACCACTGCACTACATATGAGGAAAATTTTGAAGACGGGTGGTATCGTAGATACTGGCTTTACAACTTTGCAAATTAATTTTCAAGCGTTAAAAGCCCCCGCCAATCCGTCCCTGAGACCAGATCGGGGCTATGGGGTGACAAGCCTTCTGCAAATTCTTTGTCTTTCCTGAGAGTTTGTTCACTAATTTGAGCGCGTGGAGTGGGGGAGAAACGCGCTTTTCCACGGAGTTTTTCAGAAATGCCACAAGATTGTAGCGGTTTGTGAATGGCAGCAGGTGATATTGCACATCGTAAAGTACATAGTTCTGAGCAAAACCAACGGGAAATTTGGATCATCAGAGCCTCTGCCGTTCAATTGGGTGCTTGTTGAAGAAACTACTGGAGAATGGCTATAAGGGCGAAGCTGCCACTGAGACATCTTATTATATTATTCAAATATTTGAGCGCCTCAACCTCGAATATTCGAATAATCGAATAATTAAGGGTGATCGAATATTCGAATATTCGAATAATCGAATAATTAAAAGTGATCGAATATTCGAATTATTCGAATAACCGAATATTTCGCCCATGCCGAATATTCGAATATTCGAATATTTCGAATTTTTAGTTTTTTCAAATATTCGAATGTTTCGAATAATCGAATATTCGAATATTCGAATAATTATTCGAATATTATTCGATTCGGTCAACACTCTACTGTCAACCCAGTCCCGCCGCGAAACCCTGACAGAATTGTTGTTTTCTCTTGCCTTCATCATTGGCGACTCTAACATTGCCCCTGTAGTCCTCGTGGACTGTAGCACCCTGCGTCGCCGTCGCTGGAGACTGTGAGGCCGATGCGTATTGATTATGGGCGGCGGCCGCCGTCGCCAACGTCAGCCGCCGCCATCGCTAACATCACCAGCCGCCGGCGACGGCGACGCAGGGTGCTATACTCCTCTGAGAGTTACTCTAGTCCTCTAGTCTAGGAGTTGGCGGTTACCTAACCATTATTCCGCCGTTAAGGAGGAAAGATGAAACTAATATCGCATGCATGCAAGCGTGCGATAGGATGCGGGTGTCAGAACGGTAGCGTGTCTGAGTCCCTAAAAATCGGCCAGCTGCCTCACGATCTGCGCATCAAATTCACCACTGTCTATGAATGCCGCGCGTTTTGAGCCCCACATGTATGGTGTCTTCAGGCTTATCAAAGAGATTATTAAACGGATATATGAAGCGGAGGTGTTATACTTGCATATCCTTATAATGACGCCGTGCTCGGCGTCGTTCTGAGAATGGCTAATTTTGATTAAGAACTTGTGCTGCTCCTTTTCCACAGGCCAATTTATACCAGTCAGACGCACGCATCCATTTGCGAAAGATTTTTTAGGAACCCGGTCAATAGGCATGTAATCCTCAATGAAAAGAACAGGCGGTCGTCACGAAATCGTAAACGCAAACAACTAGCCAACTTCTCCATCATATAGACGCTCACGCATCAGTCGCACGCATCCAGTGTACGGTCACAGCTGGAATGCGCTTGAATACCGCCTAAGCAGAAAGGACATGTGGATCGGAATAGAAGAAAAAGTTAGGCAGTGGAACCTCCAAGTCCGTTCCACCGATGGAACCGGCAGCTCCAGACCGTATTTAAGTGGTTATGGAAAGAGCTGGATGCTTTTGTGGCGCCTGGCATCATGTAGACTTCCTCTACTTCTCCTGCTCATATCTTTCTTCTCGTATCCTCTAGAACCAACTCTCTCTTCATCTCTCGTTTACGAAATTTTTGCATGACAGTAGTGTTTATCATTACGTTGGAAGATAAACTATGTATCTGGTGTTCTCGTCATCAAAATGAAGAATATCTGGGAATCTCGTTTAACTCGAGCATGAGTTATCTCACAATATCTAACCTGAAGAGTACAGTTAGTGAGTTCCTTCTCAAATGGAAGTATTGAAAGGGTCAGAGTGCATGTCTGATAGGTCGAAAAAGATTTGTATCATCTTTCCACCCTTTACTGCATTGACGTAATTCCAAGTTGGACTATTTCGTCACAAAAGAGTTTGGCAATGGATCTGCTAAGGTCTCGCCGTCTGGACCCGCGTTAATGACCGGTCTACAGGGTACGGAACCCGGCGAAAACCTTACATGGAGGTTCCGGCAAAGGGAATTTCAAGGTTTCCAAACTTTTCAAAAAAAAAACTCCAGTCCTTGTCTGTTCTTCTACGACTTCAGCAGTAAGTAAAAGATTTGTATTAATTCGCTACTTTCTAATGGCAAACGGGCCCTGTCCTGGAAGCATAAACATCTTGCAACTTCCAGCTGCCATTATTACTGTAGTTGGCGGAAAGACATAATATAAATAACGCAGCGAGAGAACTTTACTCCGATGAGATGGGGAAGAGGTCCTAGATCCACTCGATCTGGCACAACGAATGCGCATCGTTAGTTGTCAAGCTTTTCATAACTTCTGCTTTTTTCGCTTCCGCTTTTAGTATATACCCCCATGCGCTAGGTCGGCCCCTCCCCCCTCGCTCGGGAGAGTTTAATAAAATTATGACAGGGGAAGAAAATTTGTTTGGGGGAGCGCGAGAACCGACCGGGAGGAAATATCTCCAACGGGTATTCGTTTGGTATTGTTAATTTTGGAGCGAGTATGTATGTGAAACCTGGCCAGGCGAGCGTCGCCACTCTCCCTGTTAATCGTAACTAGTCACTCAGTTTTGCGACGCTCCGAATAAAAGCGCATCCTTAGCAGCAGTAGTGTAGTGCAGCATTATTAACACTCTTATTACGGGTGGATCTAGACTGTGTTCTCGCATAATTTTAGCTGCAACATTGGGAGTTCACACCTCTCAATGCCAAAGTTACGCTCGCGAGAAAGAGAAGCAATCTGAAAGACCTTATCTCTCACCAATACCTTTTGCAAATTCATCGGAATTTCTGTTGAACTCTCGTTTGTCGCTAAGTAAGATATAAGTCGAAGTAGAGCAAAAGAGATTGTGCTGTTAAAGGCCTGAATTTTGGACTAAGCCCTTTCTACTATCAGCAAAAGAAAATAGCTTTATTGATGGAACCAATGCGCAAATCATTTCGAACCAACAGAAGGGGAAATCCCTATTGATTTGTGCGTTGCTTGCCACTTTCAATTTCTCTCGTGACAAATGTCCGAGCTTTAAAACGAGAACGACCACATTAAAAAAGGATATGTTTTTCTTCTCTGAAAACTTAGTTTTAACGTGGACGAGAAAACCATACCGTAAGAGATCTTTGCACAATTCACAAAAAATGGACCACTTAGCTCATAAATTTCTGTCATCTTTTTGTCACAAAAAAGCATGAGACTGGAAAAGGAGATGAAGAGAGAGGATAGGACCATCGAAACCTTTTTTCTCGTATCAATTTGGAAATTTCTAAGTCTACTCAATTGGTCAATGTTCTTGGAAGATTTATGGTGTTTATCTGAAATAGAAGATGTCTTCCAGCATAGTCATCCTACAGAGATTCCAGGTTGATTTCAGTAGAGCGCAAAATAGTAGCGTTGGATGAGTTCGACGCATTCATGCCCATTTCGGGAAATGAACGTCTCATCATTGAACAGAAGGACATATCAGCCAGTGGAAGAAGCAACTCATCAAAACAGATATGTGCGATGAATTTCCCCGTATCGATGATGCAACGTCCGTCAAGCAAGTTCCTTGTGGACGGCTGTCGACGATCTCTGTGAAACAACCTGATCACCACACGACCAGGAAACAACTTCTGTAGAATGAATCACCTAATCTCTTCAGAAGAAAGGACAAGACATCACTCAACCAATCAGGATCGTTACAAAGGGCTGGTGTTTTAACGTGCCATTCTTTGTGAAAAGTTTGGCACCAATGACGACGACACGCAACTTTCGAACGATGGACATCTCAATCTCCATCCACCGTAGCTAACGCGCAACGCAACCTACCATCAGCATGATGACAATGACATTATCTCCATCATCTTCTCAAATAACCACAGATTCGCTCACCATCATGACCACTCCCCTCCCCAATCCACCCACGTTCGAATGTGTTCTAACTGAACTGTCACCATCAGAAGAATTTTTGGAATTACCAACTCCTCTGAAATCGGCACGTTTATCTATAGCAGTAACTAGTCGTATCATTATTCAAAAGGATTACCGTGATGTCCACACCACTTCCTGTAACCGATCTCAATTCACTCTTGGAATTACACCTTTCATATCTACGAACACGTTCGTCTCCCCCTTCCATTCACCTCCACCCCTCCCCTGGTTTTTCCTACCCATCACTCCCATCTCCGTAACAACATCAACGTCATTGAATACAACTACGACGTCGCGAATAGAACGAAAATCACTATCTGCAACATCTGATCGTCCGAACACATCAGTGTCTTCCGGATTCGATTACGGATAAGCCTGCAACAACCGATTTCGTAGTTGCCCGCAAGGTAGTGGCATCTAATGTGCCAAACTTCTCTGATTTAATTTGAAAGACCATCCTAGCCCTTCTATGTAAAGTCAGCCCCCCTTCCCCACAACTTTCCACTTCCCTTCCCCCATCTACTCCTTCAACACTCCATGCGATGCCACTTCACCAACATCTACTCACAACGCCTCCTTCAAGTACAACGTCTGCGAACTATTAACGTCATGGATCCATCTTTGGTACGCTACACCTCTGTAAAGACGTAGTGACATCGCAGCGACACATTGGAGAACCTCAAATCGCTAGCTACTGTCCAGATTGTGTACTCCAGCTATAACGTCAGTGGAACATGCTACACCGTTCATGTCAGCCTATTAGGAAACGATCATGGGACATCCAAAAGAAAAAACAACAACATCCGCGTTATGTTCACCATATGCCGTAAAAAGAACACCGACCACCAGGAAGCCCCCGCACGAGAGGGAAGAAGAGAAGAAGGATATCTTCGAAAAACAATTTGGTATACGAATACGATTTTTTCCGCTAAAGGACGAGTTAAATCAAAAAGCTGTTATCCAATTTTCTATCTTATCAATGTCCTCATAAATTTGTGCTCAATTCATCGTTTGTATTACCATCTTGTTGGCATTCAATGTATGCATATTATCCTTAACACCCTCTTTCTCTCCATATAGTAGTATTATAGTATAGTAGTATTATATGTAGTATTATAGTATTATAGTAGTATACATAATTCCTAACCCAATAGCGCTTCGTTATCACACGACTATATTGTATTGTTTGAAAAACGGTGCAAAATGCTTCACTACATGATTACGCCGAGGCTTCAGCTCTGCTAAGAAGCGAATGTTCCCTGAACATCGTGACTGCTCCCAGCATATTATCTCCATTCGACGAGCGAAGATGGCCGATCAGAGGTTCCAAGCCCCTATGGACAACGTTTGTTCAATTGCAGAATGACTGGGATCGCAGACGACAGACACGAAATCAAGATACCAGGTTCAGAGAAGATTAGTGGAAACAACAAATGACGTTGCAGCGTTTCCACGGTTGCAATTCAGTAAAAGTTCCGAGACGGAACTTTCCGCGATCCGTAAGATGTACGGTCACAGCTGAAATGCGCTTGAATACCGCCTAAGCAGAAAGGACATGTGAATCGGAATAGAAGAAAAAGTTAGGCAGTGGAACCTCCAAGTCCGTTCCACCGATGGAACCGGCAGCTCCAGACCGTATTTAAGTGGTTATGGAAAGAGCTGGATGCTTTTGTGGCGCCTGGCATCATGTAGACTTCCTCTACTTCTCCTGCTCATATCTTTCTTCTCGTATCCTCTAGAACCAACTCTCTCTTCATCTCTCGTTTACGAAATTTTTGCATGACAGTAGTGTTTATCATTACGTTGGAAGATAAACTATGTATCTGGTGTTCTCGTCATCAAAATGAAGAATATCTGGGAATCTCGTTTAACTCGAGCATGAGTTATCTCACAATATCTAACCTGAAGAGTACAGTTAGTGAGTTCCTTCTCAAATGGAAGTATTGAAAGGGTCAGAGTGCATGTCTGATAGGTCGAAAAAGATTTGTATCATCTTTCCACCCTTTACTGCATTGACGTAATTCCAAGTTGGACTATTTCGTCACAAAAGAGTTTGGCAATGGATCTGCTAAGGTCTCGCCGTCTGGACCCGCGTTAATGACCGGTCTACAGGGTACGGAACCCGGCGAAAACCTTACACCAGTATAAATTGCCCTTATGTCGTCCTTTCCTTTTATCATTTTCGGTATTATGGGAGGAGCTGCATTGAAGGGATGAAACTCCGACGAAATACCCTTTACTTGCCATCATGATTGGGATGGCGTAAATTTTTAAATTTCTGCAGCAGATTCCAAGTATAGCTCATAACATTATTATGGACAGGATCTTCAAATACATGGGGCCATAAGTTATTGTACATCGTTTGCTGGCTTATTACTCTGCGGTAGTGCAAGGTTTTCTGAAAAGCTAGGTCTCACTTGATAGAGCTGGATTTTCTCCATTTCCTGATTACAAACATAACCTGGATAATCGGGATATGACGAAGAAATTTTAGCGGAAACTTTATGCTCAGATTTCTGGTGCCGTCAAATGCACTGATTCAGCCCACAAATCCTGAGCAAAACAGCCACAAAAACAGTCTTTTACAAAGGATTTAAGTGGGATAAAGAATAGTCTCGAACTTTTGAAGTCTATTTCGAGATGTATGTGTAAAACCCACTGAAGATCGGGGTACATAAGAGCACAGTGCGAGGCTGTTCCAAAAAATGCTTGGATGAGAAAACCAAGCCTAAGGTTTCGAGGAGCACAACTGGCCTGTATCTGGTCATGACTGGGTGCATGGGGCCGTGGTTTTTCGTTCTCATTTTTCTTATCATCAATTGTTATGAGAAAGCCCAGGCATTGAGAAGCATAGGGCCATGAACCGCTTCACGAAGATTTGGTGGATATCCTCTTATATAAATCCTGGTAGTGCAACAAAATTTTCTAGAGCGCAGACGTGGGGAGCCGGCACGTGGTCGCATTCTCTCATCATGGGCTCCGCCCATAGAGCGTGATAGAGCGTGTTGGAGGGTGAGGCGAAACTTACAAGAGGGTCGGCCGATGTTTCATCATATGTGCATGGATGTAGTGGAACTCGCGGTGGGACCCAACCTTCGCTGGTTCCGTTGATCACGATGATGATGGATACAGTCGCCAAAGATGAAAGCGAGAGACTTAGACAGTGCTCTCAGGATTTCGCTACGGGACCAGCCTACTGCGCTGGCAGTCCCACGGCCTACGAGTGAGTGTTTACCAGTTTTCAGGTTGCATAATGTACGGAGCAGGATTATCGCTATGCAGTGCTATGCAGCTCCCTACGGCATTGTGTGGCCTACAGATGTCCGATCGAGGCGGTGCTGTGCGGCCCACCTGTGCGGCCCACAGATGTCCAATCGCGGCGGTGCTGTGCGGCCCGCAGGTGCCCGATCGCGGCGGTGCTGTGCGGCCCACAGATGCCCGATCGCGGCGGTGCTGTGCGGCCCACAGATGCCCGATCGCGGCGGTGCTGTGCGGCCCACAGATGCCCGATCGCGGCGGTGCTGTGCGGCCCACAGATGCCCGATCGCGGCGGTGCTGTGCGGCCCACAGATGCCCGATCGCGGCGGTGCTGTGCGGCCCACAGATGCCCGATCGCGGCGGTGCTGTGCGGCCCACAGATGCCCGATCGCGGCGGTGCTGTGCGGCCCACAGATGCCCGATCGCGGTGGTGCTGTGCGGCCCACAGATGCCCGATCGCAGCGGTGTTGTGCAGCCCACAGATGCCCGATCGCGGCGGTGCTGTGCGGCCCACAGATGCCCGATCGCGGTGGTGCTGTGCAGCCCACAGATGCCCGATCGCGGCGGTGCTGTGCGGCCCACAGATGCCCGATCGCGGCGGTGCTGTGCGGCCCACAGATGCCCGATCGCGGTGGTGCTGTGCGGCCCACGCACGACCCACGTCAGCTCTACGATGTAGGTGGCCGGGAGAGGGGATCTGCAACACCGAGGCCGCTGAGTAGCGGCACCACCTTTTCTGAACACTCCTTAACTTTCTTTTATTGCTCTCGAGATCTACAAAGGGTGCGTGTACACCGATGGTGTACAGGGTCTCATCAGTGTTGAAAATGCCAGGATATCGGTCCCATGGTGCGAAGGGTGCGCCAGCGCCCAGTGCTGCAAAAAAAACACTGAGATACAAGATCACCAACTGAGGAAGGTTGTGTTGGCGGGTAGTAGTGTGAAGAGCGCCAAAGATATGGGTCCATCGATACAAAAAAGATGTCTTGGTCCCACTATTGTTGAAACCCCAATGATGTGGGTCCACCGATGGAGAAAATGAGTCAGCGCTCAGCATTGTGGGAAAAGCTTGGGTAAGGAGGGTGCGCCGCAGCTCAATAACGTATAAAAGACCATGCCACGGGTTTGTCGAAGGAGTACCAGTGCGCTTCAGCTCAACATTTTGGAAAAAGTCCAGATACAGTAAATAAATGTGATAAAGAACGGGAGGACATTACACCCGGGAGTAATTTACATGACGATATGTCATGAAGAATTTTCGATTAGGGCTATAATCAAGGTAGGAAGCTCGACGTTAGCTAGGGTGCCAGAATAGCAGAACGTTAGCTAGGGTGCCAGAATAGTATACGCATTTCATAGGTGGGGTTCTGTGTTTGGGCACAGCTAATGATTTTCGCATGTTTCCTAATTTTCTAAGGTCTCCAAAAGTGTGATTACTTTGCACAAACTTCAAGTGGCTGCCACACACCACTTCCTAGCGTCCCGTAGGGGCGCTAGTTGTTGGAGAAAATACCACAACAACCCACCTTTCTCAAAAATTTGTTTCGAGGCCAACTGCTCGATAGCAAAACCTATCCGAAAACGCTGATCTTGACTAGAAGATACCTTAAACCTTTCTCTATTCGGCAGAGAAATGAGTGAAACAATGCTTGGGTTCCTAGCGGAGAAATGAAAGATCAAACGTTGTACAATAACCTATGGCCCCCCTGTATATACGCCGCCTCTGATTAGCAACTTATGATCGTGCACTTCCCTCTTTGGCACAACTGAGATTCGTTTATTTTCCGTTTACTTCTCGCAAATTCAAACTTTATGAATACTAAATCACATATTCTCAACGACTTTCTTCCCACAACTGATTAAAGTTCGGAGAAGGCGAGTACTGGTGAACTTACAGAGCTGGAATCGCCATATACACACAAACGTGCTCGATAGAATCATCTGAAAAGATGCTGTTCCTGATTATTCCGAAGAGAGTGTAGAAGAACGCTTGCTCACCACTGCTGCACAAAGCGCGGACGGTGCGATGTAGCCTGCGCATTCTGGCTCATATGAGCCAGAATATACTGAAGCAATCGCTCTCTCAATGATAACAAACTGCCAACCAAACGTCGAAAGATACATCCCCATTCTTTGTAAAACAAGTAAATCGTGCTGAAGTTCACATATGAGGGAGGTATGATAGAGGCACTTTTTTTTCATCAAACTGACCACTAGTGGAGTGTCTTGCAGACCAATGCAACAAATACGTGCTGCGACAAGAATGAGCCGATGTATCGCTTGGATAACGTAACCAAGCGCAGCAACAGAAAGAATTGCCCTGAACCTCTTCATTCATCCTTGTTAGGAATAGGACACGTCATTTTCTTGTTTGGGCAAAAATTTTCCGCATCCTAATCCAGCAGTATTCCCTTTAGGTGTCAGGATTGATCAGCTTCTAAAAACTGAATTTCAAGGTTTCATAGTAGTTAGTTGGATCCTACCTGAAATTGATGTGCAGGTTCTTCTGTGATATGCATATGTAGAAAAGAGCATTGGTGACGAGTATGAAAATAATGTTCAATAAGCTTTCCAGTGAAATAAAAGCGTAGTTCCAGCCATCCAGAAATAATATGCTGATGGCTTCATTTCGAGTTATTTCACCAGTGAACTCTTGCTCTATCATGAATTGAGTTAAGCGAACTGAAATCATACTACCCCATCGGTAACCTCGGGCTTTTTGCAGAGTTTTAAATGTTCATCCTTTCAATCCTTTGAACACACCAACTTTTTAGGCAAACAATCTTTTAAACTTTTGAAAACCGCAAGGCTCTCGGATTTTTGGTTTTTTTCCGGATTTCTGGATGATCTGGTGTACGAATGTTCGTCAGAATAACATATTGTTTGAATATGGCAGTGATATACGTAGGCAAGCAATAAAACGTCCTTTAAATAACGACGTCCGCGAAACTTCTCAGCTATCAAATTTCGAATGATAATATCTATCTTAAGATTGAAGTCTTGTTATATTGCACGAGATACTGCTCGTCATCTAAATTTCCACTAGTTTTTGTGTCTATGACGGTCAAGATTACATAACGGCATGAATTGCATTGATCTACATAAATATTCAAGCCAATATAAGAACAAATAGTATTGTACGAGTATGGCATAAATGAGCAATTCTTAGAATTAGGTGTTCGAAAGTTTCTGACTGAGAAAAATCAAAGGGTGGCGGAGAAGCTAAGGTATAATTTAGGACAAGATTGAAACAGCTGGTACACTGATGCGTCTGAAAAATATGGTACTTGATGCAGGCACCTCCCTCGTGGGCAGCTCAATTGACGTTAATTTGCGTTCGGTAGCGCTGCGCTCAGAGCAAAAGTTCACCTGATTAATGGTTCTGAAATACACATGTACTGAATAGCACGTTTCCACCTACTGAACAAGCACGTTGAATGATGAACGAAAAATGCCCTAAATGGCCATAAATCGTACTACTTGGAAAATGCCTAGTTGCCATCTGTTTTGGCAGAGCGAGCAAGAGGAACGTTTGCAGCGGAGCATCATGTAATTATCCCTTGCCAGCGAGTACTTTTCCCCTGCTCAACGAAAATAGGCTTGAAAGTGAAGGCCCCAGACATCTGTAGAGTGTTCGAGGTATACCAGTATAGGACATTAGCTGCATTTATGGTTTGTCGGAGTCCAATCTGATCGGATAACAAAAGATGCGTATCGATCCGCGTCAGCTCGCCTCTAACGAGGATAGGTGCGCATCCGGCAAAAGTGGGTGCGCGGCAAACGTGACCAATCATTGCCGCACGGCGCTGGGCCACTCAGACATTCGTGGGGGCGATGGGCAGGTAGGACCCCAATCGCTCCGCCCACTTTTTGAGTTGGGGGAGCGTATCTGGATGCCCAAGAAGAGCAGAGCGTGCTGTGCATAACCCCGGTCGTCCCCCCATCCGCCGGAACCCAATAACGCACTCGGGGATAGGTGCGAGGGCACGTGGGGCAACGTCTTTGAATTGTTGGGGGTAGGAGCCCCACGATTTTGGGTCCACCCCCAGGTACAACTGGGGGTGGACCCATTTCCACCTGCATTCCACCCCCACGAATGTCTGAGTACGTCGCCAAGCATCGGTGCAGCAAAAAAGTATGCAAGCTCTTACCGTCGGGCCCTTGCCCCAAAGACGCCGTCGCGGCGTCACCGGCCTATGCTTGACCATGGGGACTTGGCAAAAGTGTGAAGCCCCCTTAACAGTCCATGATCCATCCAACAATAACGGCTGCCAGACGAATGGACTGTATGCTCAGCAGCCCCTCCAGAGTCCGCACGACACGAAAGGCTCATTAACAACCTGCTGGCATTGTAACAATGAATGGAACCAGAATCTTATGCCGAGTGAACATTTTCCGCAATTTTTCTTGTTTTTCATCAAAGCCATCAATATATATAATTTTGCTCTTTCATTTCTCTCTACATATTTCTAGGCTGCGTGCGTTAAAGTGGAAACAAAAGCAACAATCAGTTGAGAAGAATCTTTCAGAAAATACAATCTCGGTCGCTCCCAGTTTGGCTTGAAAGGAAAGGAGGACTGCACTGTGTGACGTAGTGCAAGGAAGGCTGTATAGTTTGAAATGGAAACAAATTTTGTTGAACTCGTAATCTCTGCAACAACTACTTGATCAGCTATTGGAGAGTTAGTTTCAAATCGCAGAAGAATGTACAGGATGGTCCAGAAATGGTCCACGCCAAACGATTCATATCTAACGCTAGAAAGCAAATTGGCGGTTCAGTTTCCAGTGCACTATTTTTCACCCAGTATTGAACAAAATCTGCTATCACATCTCACGAATTCTTTGGCGAGAGAAGTGAAAAATTGATAAAATGTTTTAACGCATTTTTTGTTACCAGTTTGCCCGTCCAGCTAATCCTGTCTGTCCGTCCAACTTCTACTGATGCTCGAGTCACTCCATACGTGACAGTGAATGCAGAAAAGTCCTGGAAACCTTTTCGGGGTCAGAAATTTACATATATCCTCCCTCCCTTAGCTGACTTTAGCGGATATGATCATTAGGATGTAACCTATTCATTGCGTATGATTTCTTAAAATGATTTATATTTGGCTGGCTTCTATGGTATTTCAAGTGATGCAGGTCTATTGGTATAAACAGAAGGAAGAGTTTGTCGATTTAGGCAGATATGGAATGAGCAGAGAATGAAAGAGAGAAGATTTCTTCCAAACAGATGAGTCAGACTTCACATCTAACTGTGATCAAACATTTTGGGAAGCTATGCTTCGTACTTTTCAGATCTTCAAAGCACTCCCAGCAAAAGACACACACCCGTTACTCGAAGCATAAAAAACATACATACGTCCAATGGGAGGGTCGGGTATCACAATCTTTAATCATTGACGGAAGAAGGTTTTCTCGAAGCTGGAAAAAGTGCAGTGCAATTTTAGAAGAAAAGTCTTCATCAAGAATTGACTATAATTATTTAAAGATCCCATCTTCTGAGGGACAAATTACTACTTTTATCCACGCTTGAATCAACGTGAAAACTGCTCGTTGTTTGTCTGGTTCACTGAATCATAAAGGGCGTTAACAGAACACTCATTCACGATTTTTACACTATAGTCCCGTCAATGACTGGAGAGAATCGGTTCGAGATTTCATACTGTAAGCCCAAAACTAGGTGTCGATTCACAAATTTCACAGCTCGTGCAAAAACCGTTTGAAATCATCAAGCGGGATGTCATCAGGTAGACAAATTGCATGAAAAACTGGTGCGTGCAAGCACAGCTGTGGTCAACGTAAAAGGTCCGACACTTCTATACTACGATAATACCAAGCCCCACATTTCACGAAAAACGTAGCAGAAATTTAACGACGCAGGCTACCTAATACTGCCTGATTCAGCTTACTCACCAGACCTGTCTCCAACGGATTGCCACTTTTTCAAGCACCTCGACAACTTCATCAGGGGCAGAGTATTCAAGAATCAGACCAATGCTGAACATGCCTTCAACGAGTTCATCGCTGCTCGAACTCCGGCCTTCTACCGCAAGAGAAATTATTGCCTAGTGAAGCATTGACAGGAATGTGTAGTTAATAAAGGTGCTTACCTAGATTAATGAAGTTTTGTTTGAGCTGGTTTATGAACGTTCGAAGTTGAGCATCAAAATAAACGCAATTTATTTGTACCTGATACATAGATACTCA
Organism: Ancylostoma ceylanicum; assembly: GCA_000688135.1. NCBI lineage: Eukaryota > Metazoa > Nematoda > Chromadorea > Rhabditida > Ancylostomatidae > Ancylostoma > Ancylostoma ceylanicum. The sequence goes on along the minus strand of JARK01001350.1, from coordinate 2,670,228 downwards.
CATACAAATGTATCGAAGTTTCACACTCAAAAATATCTTTCCAGAAAACATTGGATCTATTGATACACTAGTACTCTATTTTTCGCGAATTTCCACTTTTTTGTATACTCGAACATTCGAATATTTGTTCAAAAATCACTCTTGTGGAGAAAAATCTGGTAACAATAAACGAACACAGTCAAGGAAGAAAAATCTGCCCCTACTGACGAAACGAATGCAATTTCCAGGTGGCAGGTCTCATTCGCGATTTTTGGAAACTTCCCAATTCCTTTTTATAGCAAGCCTGTATTGTCACAGATTCAATACCTATTGCAACTTCGGATAGTGATCTAACCAGTCGTTTCTGGAAATTGAAAGCGGTTGGTGTCAGAAATAAATAGATCATTCAGGATAACCGGAGGATTCCAAAATACACGATTCAAATCCACATACATACACACAACAAGTATGTTTTCGAAGCTTCAACTAAGAAATTATAGGAAGTGGACCCAATGCAGTATCCAAGATAGTGAAGGGAAACGAACTAATTGAAGCCTCACTGAGACAGGTTCTCGTTGAAAAATCTGAGGACCGGGGAGTTCTTTGTAGCTAGCGACATAATAGGCGCTAATGGAGCGTTCGAGGCAGACCCCCTCTCATTTTTCATATTTGAAAATATTGGCACATTCTCAACCTAGTGAACAGCGTCTATCTCAGAACACTCAGTGAGTAAAGTGAAACACTCTGGATCGCCAGCAAGGCATCCTACGTGGAAGCTGCCCGATTGCGGGTAGCACCATTAGACCACACTAACAGATCACTTCCGCGCACACCATCGCAGTGGCGTCGGTGAAAGTGATCTGTGTTATGTGGAGGTGGTACCGAGGATATGCGTAACAAATAGTTCTGAACCGTCACTATTAATCCTTCCATTACCTTTGGAAAATCTTGGGTCGTAAACCATCAAAAACCGCCGTGAATCGTGAATCGTGAATCAAAGCTGAAGTTTGGAGTACCACTGACGAAGTCGGGAAAATTTCAACTCGTTCTGTAAGAATGTCATTTCCAAGTCGTTCTAAAGTATCCGTATATAATATGAAGTATGGATCCTAGTGCATCTCTCCTACCCTGCCCTCAGAGTGGTAGTATTATAATAAAAATGCAGCGTTTTGTTTTTCTCAATGTTTCTGCAGTCTCCAGGGTGGGCCAAAGGCAGCACCCACGGAAATTTTCGTCTCGAAGGTTCTCGCATATACTTAATGTATCGGGGCTGCTGAACATTTCCATAAAGCTAAAACTTGTCAAATATGCCCTTATTGAGAGCTCATATTTAGGTTATGGGCAACCGGAGTGGTCGAGTTGCTCAGGCGGGGGGATGAGGGCCGATATCAAATGATCGATAATACCGTCTCTTTTAATCGATGTTTGCTCGCGCATTCAAGATTTTGTTCTTACATATAGCCTTTTTTGGAACAGGAGAAATACCCATTGGAGAATGTGTGGTGATTAACAAAACCAGCATTGGAGAAAGAAAACTTCATGGAATGCTGTAATGGAGGAAAAATGGCTTAAAATATAAATTTTGACAAAACTAGCCTTAAAATTAACCAGGCAGGTATGAACACCATCGAACGCACGTGGAAAATGTTAGAAGTACATGAAAACAACAAAAATGTCGAACACGTCGAAAGTGTTCGCTGTCACGTAGAATTACTGGTTACTAAGCTGAACGCAGGCCATTTCCGCAGGTTTTCTTGTGGGTGAACTGTTTGGGATGTACTGAAGTTTCTGAGAAAGTAAAAACTCGAGAGGCCAAAGTTTCCGTGGGTGCTGCCTTTAAAGGCAGCACCCACGGAGATTTTTGTGTTGGAGATCACGCTAAATTTCAAGGTTTTCAGGGGCGACGATCTCATAGGCAGTGATGAAACAGCGTGAAACATGCCGGAAGAGAAATGAATGCGCTGTTATCCATGCTTCCACAGCGCGGGACGAGTTTTCCGCTGAGGGTATACGCGCGTATCCTCACGAATTCTTGTGGATGGCGCGTATTCCATACCCTACACTGTACAATATTCCTTGTACAACATGACACATCAGGCTGGACCACTTGTAGCATGCCAAATCAATAGCGTTAACTGGAGTGGCGGAGACCAAAATGGGCACGCTCGGCTCTGTGTCCACGGCAGTATCTCCACAGATACGCCTCTTTTTTGTGTGTTTAAGTTACCATTGTTATTCTCTGGCAGCCGACCACACGTAGAACGACTCACCTCGAAAGTGAGGATTTCCGTGGGTGCTGCCTTTAAAAACGGTAACAAAGAAAATGGCAGCTAGAAAATCGATATCGTTGTAATTCGGAGCATTGTCATATGACTTATGTTCATAGCCTACTATTGACTGAAAAACCAGGCAAACTCCAAAAATATCCACCATTCGCTGGAAATCAGAATTTGAGACATTCATTTCGAAGTTGCTATATTGAAACTCCGCATTTCCATGGGAAGTGGAAGGAGCCTAGGTCTTGTTTGCTACGAATACCCATCAACCCATTTGATTTTATTCTAGGCAGTTGAATAACCACGCGGCAAATCCAAGAGGTTCTAAAATATTTTGTTCCCCATCCTTGAACCAAAGGTAACCTAGACGCTGGAGCACTGTAGAGATAAAACGCGTCGAAACAACCCCTTCCCCTGTTAAGTTTGACTCCAAGGCAGAACGCGCTTCTTCGTAAGAAAAACACGTGTTGTTACCGTATTTTTGGCCTGTTTGGCCCACCCTGTAGTTCTAGGAGAAACATTATTCTTTACCAGTGTGATAGGTGCAGCTCACATCCCCCGCGAGCCTAAAGCCTAACACCTATCGTAAAAGAAAGCTTATGGCGCGGCGTGTGGCTTAGTGGCGCTCCACGTGAACTTTTGATCTGCACGATCCCGGCAGATTTTCAGTGTAGAAGTATCAAACATGAATTTGGTACGAACAACAGCATACAAATAGTGGAAATCATCTGCAGAACTACGTGCACTCGCTTTTATTATCAATGCTTTCTTAACACACGCTATGGCGAGATACCTTTCTTGTCATTGTTTACGATTTTGTTACCAGTTTTGGAGTAGTTTTTTTTTTTCGTAAAACGTGATCCGCAAAAAAATGCAAAAACAATTTGTAAATCGTAATTACGCACATTCCTCGCTGGTATGCGATCATCGCCTAGAGCGTTGTGGTGAGTTTTGAAGTACAACTCAAGGACACTTTACTACAAGGCTAAGTTTGCAAATGTGTAGCTCTGCACATTCCCTAGCTTTAATCACCTTTTCCTTAGAGAAATGCAAGGCAATGGAAACAGAAATGGATTTCGGATGAACAACTCTATTTCTGTCAGCAAGACGGAAATTTGGAATGAGAAAATACCAATACGTAGGCAGCTGACATGACCTTTTGACAATGAGTTTTTCCAGCACGAGGAATCCATAATGAATCCAATTATCTAATCAAATCATTTACAATTACTTAATGAGGGTGTGAATTGAATATGAAACGAACATGGACGTGAACGAGTTTCAACGAATTCATTAGTAGATTCGTTTCAAAATTAGCCTCCAAATTTGATTACATATTGGGTTGACATAAGAAAACGTGCAGGGTTCGAAACGCATTCCCTGAAAAACTAGAAGTGAAGGTGGGTAAAATCGCGACAAATTCGTCTGGGGGCAAATTCTCTGCCTTGGCGTCCTATATACATGGCCGCCGGTACAGAAAACATGCAACTTAACACGTTCGCGACCGCGTGCACGACCGGTCGAGCACGCGGTGTCTGCCGCGTTGGACCACGTGCACGACCGGTCGTGCACTGTCCATTTAGTGTTATAGCTTTGTGAAAAGTCCACAGCCAACTGATTCCTTCGTAGTAACGTAGTGACAGATATACTAGAGTGTTACATACGCAGTGGGCAAAGCAGGCCTTCTCTCAAACTTTTTCCTTAGATTTTTCGTACTAGAACAGCGAGAAAAACAATAAACTTTAATTAAAATCCTAACAACGACAAATCAGTAGACAAAAGAAATGGAAGAAACCTTCGAGAACTACGAAAGAAAGAATAACTCTTACGGAAAAATCTTGCTTTTTGAATAGGGAGGACCGCGTGGGACCAAGTGCACGACCGGTCGAGCACGGGTCCCAGTTGTGCAAAAGCGCGTGTGTCCCAAGTGGCGGCGCGCGCGAAATCTGCGTTGTCGCGAACGTGTTAAAGGCACAGTCCCACCTCAAAATCGTTTTTGAGATTTCCACATCAGATGAACCTCCTGTGACTGCTGATTAGAATGGTATAGGTGATGCCGTTCAAAACCACCGAAAACCTCTTTTTTCGATTCCCGACTGTGGAGGAGCCACTGGGCGGAGTCGGGAGGCGTGGCCTACCCTCATCTTGATTAATTCACCCTTGAGAGCACAGTTTCTAGGGATAATCTTACCCATCGAAAGAGTTCCTCATCCAGATCCTAAAGAATAGAAACTGTGTTTCATGTATTGCCAGCAAGGGAGTACATGGTGCTGAAACCCTGCAATCTCGACGGAGGAGCCAAGGCGGATTGATAGGGTTTCCCAGCCCTGTACTGCATTGCTGACAGCACATGAAAAGAAGTTTCCATTTTATTAGGAGGTGGATGAGGAACTCTTTCGATGGTAAGATTATCCTCAGAAATTGCACTCCTGGGGGCGAAATAATCAGAAGGATGTTTGGCTCTGCCCGTTGACACCGCCCAATGGCTTTCACAAAGTCGGGTTTCGAAAATAGAGGTTTTTGATGGCTTCGAACGGAATCACCTATACCATTCTGATAAGCAGTCACTGGCAGCAGATTCATCAGATGCGAAAATCTCAAAAACGATTCTTAAAGGCAGCACCCACGAAAAAATTCGTCACTTAGATTTTAGCATAATCTTGTGTTTTTGACTATGTGGAGCACAGATAAAGTAATCAATTGTATTGGACCTCATAATTAAATGGTTCTCGGATGCTACCAATTTGCTGCATCATAATAAGTAGGCCGAGTTTCGCGGATGCGGTAGATCAAGAAAGTCGATAACGCTGCCTTTGTTGCCGACGAATTCCTTGGCGCAAGTGGAAACTTAACTAATTTTGCAGCTTTTCGGGAAGAGAACAAGCACAAGCGGAAAGGAATTAGGATGTTCACGCCGGAAACAAACCTAATGAAAGGAAGAAAACTTACGGTTAAGTGTAAGGAGCCAAAAATACTGAAATTCATATCATATGTGAAAATTTGACAATTCTGAGTAAAACAAAGGATCATATGCTCGAATAACAATTGAGAGGACTTAAATAGAGGAAAGCAGATCATTACAGTGCAAAACTTGCCGAGATGAGCATGAGCAACTATCTTTTCTTTGGAAAACAGACCGTTTGCGGCAAAGAACAGCTGATTCGCGCTCCGCTAAAACTCGCCTGGGGATCCCCGGATCCGGTGTTCTACTTGTTATATCTCGAGAATGCGGAACTACTGGGACTTTTGTTTAGACCCCAAAACATTCAAAAATTTTGACATGAAAATTGTCGTGGGTGCTGTCTTTAAGTGATACTGTGCCTTCAAGCACATATACTACTACTGGAATAAAGACATTGACCTTCCTTAGGAATCGCTCCCAACATTTGTACAGTAATACAGTCTGAACTATTATCTGCCATTCTGGAGCATTAGCATGTATAGTCATGGTCATTCTGATTCAGTGCTGTTCCTTATCGACCTTATCACTATACCTTCACCTATCACCAGCGCGAGCTGGAGCAAGAGCGTGGGCGCAGCGGTGGTGTTTGACATGAGTTCCATTTCAATAGTAAATGTATAATAGCTATTTCAGGCCGAAAACACTCAGGCACTTTTAGAGGACGGCCCGAGCACCCCTTATTATCTTTGAGGACCGCCTGAGCACCCCTTTTTATCTAAGCGGACCAGCCGCGGACCCATTCTTATCTGGACGGACCAGCCGCGCACCCCTTATTATCTTAACGGACCAGCCGCGCACCCATCCTTATCCTAGCGGACCGGCCGAGCTACCTAAATTGTGGGCGGAGCAGCTGTGATAAGCAGTATCATTCCACGAAGACTTCACTGGTGTTTCATTCTTTTCCTTTGAATCGATACAGACGCTGAAACCGTACAAGTTTCGTCTACATCATAGTTTCGCTCCTCCTTCGCATGTATGAAGAGAATTTCCTACTGTTCCAATGTGATGTGAGTCTTTGCTGTTCTGAACTTTAGACAGAACTTGCAAAATGTTCAATTCTTGGTGATTTACAGGTTTGACGAGAGTGCAACTGCTAGAATCTCCATTTCGAACTTTTCATCTTAGATTTTTCCTAATTAGACTACCAAGCTCCAATGAATTGTAAGTCTCATTCAAGGCCTACTGGGACCCTTGAGTAACCCTAGAGGGAAGCATCCTCTACACTCAAATTATTCTATTTAAGGGAAGAACGAGTCATTACACTTACACAGAGTGTGGGTCCAATTCATGGCTCACATAAGAAGTAATAATGTAAGCGCATCCTCTACATATTTCATTTCTAAAATCAAAACTTGCTTCAATTTTGAACAGGGCGTTTCAGTGGCAAACAAAAATGTGGACCGAGGAGAAGGAGGTGTTCGATTCGATGGAAAATATTTCTGACTTCGGACTATTAGCATTTGCTGCTGAATTTGCTTGGTGCGAGAATTCGAAGAATTTAGAAAAGAAACTTGCGAAAAGGGCCCCTTCAATTGTGAATCGGTCCAATATCATGTGAAATTTTTCGAGCGGTAGAACAAAGTAAAATAAATTTGAATTACATGTCACTGTACTACCTTGCTTTCCCACTAAGGAAGCACTGGAGTGGAACGTAGAGACTACCGGAGCTATTCCTAGCTTCTCGAAAATGCCCGCGGCCCGTCAGATATAGGGTGCTCGGCCGGTCCGCTTTTAATCAGAACCTGACCGCCCGCGCACCCAATTTCTTTCCAATTTTCATCCCTTACGCGGGCCGTCAAATTTAGGGTGCTCGGGCGGTCCTCTAAAAGTGCCTGAGCAGTTACCCTCACTGATTAATGAAACCATTCAAGGCTCACACCGTTACGCTCCCGCCATTGCATGGGCTCGCGTTGGTGATGCGTGGTGATATTAGTGATATGGCTGCCAAGGAACAAATAAAGTCGAGATGACCACTACTATGTATACCCCTCACCCCCCCC
>JARK01001350.1:2641658-2657819 GCA_000688135.1 Ancylostoma ceylanicum | reverse complement strand
CCCCCCCCGGCCATCCATTCTCATTCGAGGTCATTGGCGGGGGTCTGTCAGAAGCAACGTGTAGACGAAAGAGTTATGGTCCGAGGGCCGACAACCATTTTCTCCTCTACACCCTTACATATGTACATCTGAAGATGAAGAAAACTTTTGTTATATGACTAATCTATGCCCAAAAAAATTTTTGTTGAGACCTGTTTTTCATGCAAATCAGGTACCCAACGTAAAAACCCGTTTAATTTCCCCGGAGGCTAATCTTCTTGTTTTCTTTCTTCCTAATTATGTGCTCTCAAAAATAGCGAAGCCCGGAAGAATTCCAACCTTTTTTCGTGCTAGTTTTCCACTGACCACGCCCATAGCCACTCGTCATTCCTCAGATTTTCGCCCCAAGTCATTGATAGGCTCCATTAAACAAGCGATGAGGCGTGAAGACGCTCACCGTGTTGAATCCAGTTACGCACTCTGTACAGGCTCAGCTAAGTGACAGCAATTATACACGTGCTGGCCACGACGACCGGTTTCTTGCGTGGCAGCGGCGAGCCGACATTCCTCGGCTATCTGGGGCAGATTGAGACTTTTTGTGCTCGCGGAAACATCTGCGGACCATAATCGTGGGGGCGGCAAAGTCTTCCGCACAGATAGAAATAATGTGTTCATGGTTTTTCGGACAAAGAATCTCGAAGAACAGACACCACTGAGCAGATCTGTCCATGTCTTCCAGCCACATCTTTGACCCTTACTCCAGAAAATCGAGCGAAATCGTCTAGCCATCCTGTTTTAGGGGGACTGAAGGATTTTTTTCTGTGTGGTATCCAGCAGTGGCGGACGCAAGAAGGTGGGAGGGGGGAGGCGTGGGAAAAACTGGTGGCCTCCGCCGTTCTGGGGGGCCAGGCGGGAAATAGAATTGATAAAAATATCAACTTAAATTATAAATAATAAACAATATTTGAAAAAGTAATGAAACATTCAAAAGTAAATTAAAACAAGATTTTTATTTATTTGGTAAAGTGATTTCGAAAATTCGGCGACCCGTTCTCGGCTCGAGCCTGTATGCTTAGTTTGATTTGCATGAGAAAATTCTCTCCATCAAGTTCAACTTTCCATTCTGTGGCAGGATGTTTTTTCTGGACGCTGTGAAGGGCAAAAGATGCCGTACATTGAGGAATGTCCAACAAAAAACGAGTTGTTGCCCTTTTTACCTGCCGGCAGTGGAGTCAAAAGGAGCTGGGGACTAGTTCTCGCATAAGGGTAGTGGCGAATCTTCAAGTGCAAAAGAATAAGGAAAATCTCAAATAGTACATACAGTCGTCCCAAAAAATACTTGCCTCCGGCATCCACCGCCCGTCTGCTGAGCCGCGCCGCGCCTCCTATGCATTATCATACGTGCTGCAACGTGGCTCAGTCGACGCGCAGTGTGGCGGGAGGCAAGTATTTTTGGGAAAGACAGTACACCGCTGTTTGGTGAAAAAATAAATAAATAAAGTGTGTCAGCAGCCAAAACAATAAACATTATTAAAAATTTGGCTGAAAGTTATTAGAAATTGTTTTAAAAATATGTAAATATTAAATATAATAATGGTAAAAATCTAGAATACCCTCTGGCAGAATTTATTCTTCAGGAGCAATTAAATAAATGAGGAAATTTTTAAATAGTATACCGTTCTTTGGTGAAAAAATAAATAAATAAAGTGTGTCAACAGCCCTCGTCCTCAGCACAGGATTCCTAAGACGAGTTATGAGCGGCTTTATTTATCCAGCTTTTTCGCCTGCTATTCAGTTCATTTTTCACAAAAACTAAGGTTTTGGTTAAACTCTACTTGTTGATTGGATGTACAAATCTTCAGTAATAATGGTGTACGAAACAAGTAACTGATGGGCTATTTAGTTATCTATTTATTTATTTATTTAATTTCTAATTTTAATTTTGATTACTTTCTTTTGCGCCTGCCAGGTTGGTTCGTAGAACAGTTTATTCAAGGTCTTGCTGTTTCGAAAATAGTCAAAGATAAGATCAAGTTTGCCCAGGTTTAAAGGAAAAAAATCATTGAGATTATTATTTAATTTTAATTATTTATTTAATTCATAGGATATCTTAGCTTTACAAGGACAAACTGACAGACAGCAAGGCGGCAATGGTGGCACGGTGATCTTAATTGTAAGGAATTTGTTGCTGCCACGGTCGAATTTCTGTATTCATTGATAAAAATTGTTTTCCATGCAATAATTTACCATATGGAATAACCTCTGTAGGAAAAAACATGCGATTCGGCGTACTGGTGACAATGCAGAGTGGCGCAGTGCGAGTGCTCGCTGTTCGCGCTAGCATCATCGCGGGATCGATTCCCCACCCCCACGTCAACAAATTCCAGGCAGCGCCACCAAGGACTGGCTGGGTCCGATGGCATGGGAAAGCGCTATGATCGTACGATCCTTCCTTCAGCTCAAATGTCGAAGGAGGTTTGCACAATGACCAACATTTTAGCTTTACCTAAGGTAAGGCTTTATCTACAGAACTTTTAGGCTCTGCTAGTATTACATTTATTAATGTGAATTAGTAATTAGTAATTGTACTCTTCGAAAGTAGTTGCCTATGGAGGAAAACTATCGGTAGTTCCCTGAATTTTTTGGAAAAAAAAAGAGTTGAAAACGGTGAAAACCTCGGAAACCTCCCTTACAAAAAATGGCTGTGAGAGGCCCTGTATAGTAAATTCTTAGTCTATCTGCACATGCGTTGGACCTGAGATTCCAAAGAATTTCGAAAGGGACATCCTTGCTGTGCGCACGGGCCAACGTCCTTGCTCGGAACGTTCCAGAAATATCGATTTTGATCTCCATCCCGCTCGCGAAAGGATTTTCCCGCCATCACTGCCACCCATGCGTGCACTCGGTCGACGGTGTTATCGACAAGCTATTTCGATTTTTACCTTTTTCAACTCTAAGTATAGAATAATGTAGTCAAAGTTGGTTTTCAAGCCATTTTCTCTACTGCATTGCCACTGACACTTGTTTATTGTAGGGCTATGATATTTTCCTCGTTTCATTCTTAACAAGTTGAGTTGCTGTATTCATGCTGTGGAGATTTTGATTGAGCGATTCCTTTTCTCATAACTTAGGATAAGAGGTGGAAATCCGACTTGCCTATCATGGCCATTCTGTGGGAAAATATTCCCAAAACCTCCATATCATAAACCACCCATTTAACTGGATTTATCTAAAGCAGCTGCGATTTCTAGTAGGTAGAATCCACTCTGGACAAGAATTCTTGGCAACCAAAGTTTTGGAAAACAAATTTGTCCATGGTGAACGAGTCGAAATATACTATATGTTCTGGGTTAAAAGTTGCTTGAAGGCGGAATATGTCGTAGGGATTGATGTTAGCCAAACTCGGAACGCATCCCCACAGCCCGTTTTCTGTCAATTGTGATCCATCCGTTTATTTTTATTATAATAACCTCACTACTAGGAAGGGTTTCACCGTGATGATTCACTTATCGCCAGCTTCAGCCCCGTCTTTGTCCTAATCACATCTCGAATAATCCCTTATGGGTTTCACTCACACGTCTTCTGGCAGCTAAGACGTCATCACTTTAGTCACGCTTCTTCAGCTTCCCCGTAGTTCCACAACGCCTTACGGATTTGTTGCTGTCATTCTGAACAAACTCATCCCTGAGCTCATTCTCCTAGCTGGAAAATGTTCCTCGCCCCTTAGCAAATTCACTGCCCCTTAGCAAATTCTATAGAGGGGGGAGGGTTCATGAACGTTCCCGGGAAGATTCTCATCTATCCGCTCCTGCGGATAGGACGAGTTTATCGAGCAAAAATTAATAAAACATGCAACTCCTACCATTTCTTACCATACGCAGTAGCCTGAATCCGTCTAAGACAACATGCTCAATGGTGCTCGGAAAATTCGTCCATTTCAGCATTGGTGACAACTTTTCCGGTAACGTTCATGAATCTCACTACTGATCAAAAGAAAAACTGAATTTCAGGTGACGATGGCCTCGTCCTTCGCGCCGCCCAACATACCGGTCCTGCCACGAAACGGAATGATACGCACATACGATAATCAGAACAGGACCGCTACACGACCGTACTTTGCGGAAACAGTGTTCTTCTACAAAGAGCCCGATGAGGACTTTACTGTGAGTGCTCTTTCATTATCTCCCGATAATAGTGCTGTTATATCTGAGTTCTGTGATCCTGGACTCTCATGCTCACATATGGCTCAAAAATAAGATCCGTCCTACTCACAATCAGATCTGTGATGTCTAATCAATGACTTGGGAACTATAGTAGAAGGTTGGAATACTAATTGAATGCCATGAAATCCGACAGTGCTTGTTGTTTTTCCTTAAGCACAGTGATGCTCTTTCTTTTTCGAACATCCGAATTCTCGACGTGTTAAAAATCAAATGCCCAAATCCAAGCATATGTATTTAATATGTGTAATATTAAGTCCCAGGTGTGATACATGTCATCCCAAGGTGCTAGAAACGTTTGACGACGTTGTAGACTATAGAACTAGTAAGCATCTGGGCCCGTATTCAAGAAAGTTCCCGGGAAGGTTCCAGGCTGCCCGCTCACCCTGGAGAGGACGAGTTTTCCCAGCACAAATATGTTATATCTCGCTATCTTTATTTATTTATCGACTCCACATATTACACCCATTTTGAGCCAGAAAGCTCGTTAGAAGAGCGGGTAGACCACAGCCTTCCCAGTGACGTTCATGAATACGGGCACTGAAGCAGCTCCACAAATTCGCACCTCTGCACACCCTAGCGTTGCGAAGCAATGTCTTCACCTCTTTCGTTTTGCAACTCATATTCTCACTGATAGGTAAAATGGGATTGAGAAAACAAGGTGCGCTACAGGGAACGTCAATCATGATTGCCACTCTTGCGGCCGCAACGTCCACACTGCGCGGGCGAGGCAACACCCAATATCCACAGCGCTCGCCCGCGCCGCGTGGATGTTGCGGCCGCGGGAGTGGCAATCGTGATTGACGTTCTCTGTATGTAAATTTACCTGTAGAAAATTAGTGTTTGTGGACCGTATTTTGATCAAAATCGCAGTCATCGATAGAATTTATGTCCACAAATAACAAATAATGAGAAAACGAATTTGTTTATTTGCTCGCCCAACCACTTACAAGTGTAGCAACCTTCGTATGAAATTACTAACTTTACGAATCTTTTCTCCAACAACGGGAACAAGTATAGTCAACTCCAAATGTCCGTAGACAAGAGTTGGGGGCGCGGCGCGGGTCTCTCGCTGTCTGCTGCACGGATTCAGCGTGGCATGCAGGGCAGAGACGCGGAGGAGAACCGCGCCGCGGTCCCAACTCTTGTCTACGGACATTTGGAGTTGACTATAGGTAGCCTCGCCTATAGGGAAGTGCTTTGCACCTTCATGTTAATTTCAACACCATTGCATCGCCTCCGCTTTAATGCACCAGCGCTTGCCATAAACAGAAAAAAAGTCAGCAAAACCCTCACGTTTTGTAGACACTGCCCATTTCTTCATGCAATCCATAGCCATGACCATATTACCCTTTTGATAGATCTCTAAACTCTGCCTCTAAACTCCCCCTAAATCTTCTTTTTGTACATCGCTGCCATCCTAGCAATCTTTGTACCTGTCATAAGCACCCATGTAAGCATTCTTTCCTTGTCAATACCACTGGTTGACCCTAGGATTAATTGGTGAGTGGAGAAAACCATTGTCGGGCAGCCTAGAGAGTGCTTCTGTGACTTCGTCTGGAGTTCCGCATGCGGCTGCAGTGCGGCATAGGCTAGCTGATCAGCTCATTGTCAGGATGGTATGATACAGCACACATATTAGAACTTACAGATGAAAGTGTAAAAATTAGATATGCTTATTAGTCGGCGAACACCACGCCGCAGTCGCAACTGTAGACGAAGTCCCAGACGCACTTGATAAGCTAACACAATATACGTCCTATTCTTTTTGCTAAATACATTCGCTCTAACTCTACAGGGTGGTCCACATGAACTGTGACGCAAAAAATGATCCACAACTTCGCAGCAGTCAATTCAAATAATCAGCTTTTAATTTTACTCGATAGGCAGAGAAATTCTTCATGAGACCTCATGCAAAACACTCCGAATGACCGCCTTTACCTTCACTACATACATCCAATCTCTTCCAGAAATTTTTGAGAATGCGCGCAACCTATTCCGACGACTATTTTCGTCTTTTCAGTGGACCTAGTGACTTGAACTTAAAAGAGGTGATTTTTTGTTCCAAGAAGGACCACTTAGCAAAACCGAAAGGTTGAGACTGAGCGAGTTTGACGGCCAAACATCCGTGGTCCAGAAAACCAGGAAGATTGGTCTCACTCCGTCCCAGTGCCTTCACTGCTCCATGGGCTGGTGCCCAATCTTGTTGTAAGGTTGAATCAATGTCCTCAGCATTTTCTTAAACCCAAAGAATTGCCGCATCCTACAAGAGAATGGATTTTCTACAGCCCGTCACACATCATGTGGACTACCCTGTAGTTCTTTATTGATCAAATTTGTAGCAGTGGATAAAAAACCATTCCAGTGATTTTAGCCTTAACACCCACTTTTCTAGAACTTTTCTCCCTTTTTCTAATTCCGAAATTCTGAAGAAAAATTTGAGTGGGTGACTTATGTACATAAGGTTACAATTGTATCAATGTGGTAATCATAATATGTGGCAATAAATTTGTTCTTGATTTCACTTCTAAAAAAGTGAGATGAAATGCCATAACTTCACACAAACGTGCACTTCTTATGTAATTAAATGCCTTTTATGTAAGCGCCTTTTTGAGGGTTGTGGTTCACTCTTTCTGAAGATTCTTTGGAGGGTCCAGGATGGTATGATTTTTTTAATTCTCGCGGAACACCTAAAACCACACCTTTTCCTGGCCAAAATTGTGATTAATTCTTATCAAAAATCCGAGAGATCACTCCTAGGCCCTCCATCGTAGCTGTCGCTCCAGTGCAAGTCAAAAGTCAGTAGCACATGAAGGAGTTACATTTGATGGGACCAATCCTTCTGTGTCAAGATGATTCCCCAAATTTTTGCTATCCAATGATCTGTTCATATTTACCATTTCATTGTTTATCTGCTATTTTATTAATCATTCAGCTAAACGAAACAAAATCAAAACAAATGCGACCAATTGACAGCAAATATATGTAAATAATGCGTCTGACTGAGAATAATTAGGATATCACGTTGAGTCAAAAGTCATATTGAATTCCATCTACACTTCCGCCGTTCCAAATGATCTACACATGAGCCGCATGAGCATTATCCAAGCCATACATATGTGACACAAAGCAAACTCTGATCACACATTCAAACTGAATAAAGGTCCGTCAATTTTCAGGGACGCTGACATTGGCCGGATAGCCAGGATCACTCGTCGGATACGGTATTTGCGGCCACTCCTCGTAGTGCACCATCTCCGGTTGATAGAAGTAGTTCGGCGAGACGGTATCCTGAGCGCCGTAACCGTACCAGGCGTGATCGTACTGCTGCGTCCAGGGGGTGAGTTGCTGACAGCCGGGCAAGTAGCCGGGATACACCATGGGAGGCGCAGTTGCGGCGATTGGAGGCACTGTAAAGCTCGTGGATAGTGAGGATTGAACGACAGAGACGTAAAAATGTGTGAGAGTGCGAGGGAGAGAAAGCGAGAGTACGCGGGAGTGAGCGAGGGTGCGCTGGAGTTAGCGAGAGTTAGCGAGAGTTAGGAGAGTTAGGAGAGTTAGGAGAGTTAGGAGAGTTAGGAGAGTTAGGAGAGTTAGCGAGAGTTAGGAGAGTTAGCGAGAGTTCGGAGAGTTAGCGAGAGTTCGGAGAGTTAGCGAGAGTTCGGAGAGTGAGAGAGAGTGCGAGAGTGAGCGAGAGTGAGAGAGAGTGGGCGAGAGTGAGCGAGAGTGAGAGAGAGTGAGCTAGAGTGAGAGAGAGTGAGCGAGAGTGAGCTAGAGTGAGAGAGAGTGAGCGAGAGTGAGAGAGAGAAAGAGTGAGCGAGAGTGAGAGAGAGAGTGAGAGAGAGTGAGCGAGAGTGAGAGAGAGAAAGAGTGAGCGAGAGTGAGAGAGAGAAAGAGTGAGCGAGAGTGAGAGAGAGAAAGAGTGAGCTAGAGTGAGCGAGAGTGAGCGAGAGAGAGCGAGAGTGAGGAAGAGTGAGCGAGAGTAAACGAGAGAGTGAGCGAGAGTGAGCGAGAGTGAGTGAGCGAGAGTGGGCGAGAGTGAGGGAGAGTGAGCGAGAGGGTGAGGGGGTGAGAGAGAGAGTGAGCGAGAGAGGGGGCGGGAGCGAGCGAGAGAGGGGGCGGGAGCGAGCGAGAGTGAGCGAACGAGAGTGAGAGTGGCAGGAGGGCCTATGGTGGTTTGTGCGGGAATGGGCGAGTATGAGCGGGATCGTGCGATCATGAGCAGGACTGTGAGAGTGCAGGCGGGACTGTGCGAGTGCAGGCGGGACTGTGCGAGTGCAGGCGGGACTGTGCGAGTGCAGGCGGGACTGCGCGAGTGCAGGCGGGACTGTGCGAGTGCGGGCGGGACTGTGCGAGTGCGGGCGGGACTGTGCGAGTGCGGGCGGGACTGTGCGAGTGCTGGCGGGACTGTGCGAGTGCGGCCGGGACTGTGCGAGTGCTGGTGGGACTGTGCGTCTTTTTAGAAAACCTAGCGGCTCACCTGTGGACGTGCCAGCCGTCATTGGATCCATCACAGTCTTTTCCATCGCGTATTCAGGAATCGGTTGTGGATATTCGAACTGAAAAAAAGACATGGATGCTATTGGAAGCTTCTACGGACTGAGAACTCAAGTTACAATGACAAAGAAGTTTACGAAAAGGTTTTGCTATTTGAAGGAATGCTCAAATGACTGCCAGTGGAGAACAGAACTAATGAAATTGTGAAAAAACACATTCAAGAAATACATCACAGTCACATTACCACTGCTGTCCTCTCCAAGTTTTGCCCTCTCCCCTCAATTCTACATTTCTACCCGATTACTCGGAGCTGGAAACGAAAAGCCGCTCGGATTCGATTACCAACCAAAGCCGCAACCACTCACTACACAAAGCCGAATTGCTCTGAGAGCCACATCATAAAACATCGAGCTGTCACGTCGTCGCGCACTACCGTAATCGCATGGGCTGTTGTTGATCCCGCGACGATTAATTGCAGCCGACGACGAGGCGCCGCTAATCTTTGGAGAGTTAACAAATTGACATTCAACGAGTTCCGTCATTTGCGGAATGTGCAGGAATGTGCTGATTTTCAATGCTCACATACTTCATCTAAAAGGATCATGTCATGCTTGAAGAGAAATAGTTTTTTCAACCAGAAACCATGGAAAACAGTGGGTTTACCAACAACAGAGATTCTGGATAGGTGCATGGAAAAAGGACAAAATACCTCATACGGAATATTTTTGAACACTAGTAAAGAAAATTTCCCTACATTAAGTGGATTCAGTGATTTTAAGGTGGGTACCACAAGGCCATGTAGCACCATTGAGATCACCCAGGGTAAAAGTGTTGATCTGTCAACAATGAGTAAGTTTGATGGGTGTTAACAGGTTTACCTTAGGTAACCTCAGTCGTGCATGTGGCCGCTGAATTGAGAACTAAAGCGTTGACGAAGGAGTAAAGGAATATCTCATTTTTCTTCAGACAACAAAAAATCACAGATCTATGAAGTTCCCGGGGGTAAAGTTCCAGCGAAACCAGAGCAGGACAATTTTATAATGTGGCTTGCGCAAACCGAAGCAGAGCACCAGACCGGATCGCAAGTATATCAGAACGACGTCGATAAAATCAGAGGTTTTAAGCTGATGCTTCTGGCAAAAGGCACCGTATGGTCGACTATGAATTTTTCACAGAAATAGATAATGCACACACTGCAGTCCTCAACCAATCTTTTCCCACAACTTAGAGAGAAATGGCGAAAAAAATTTATGAAATTAAAAAAAAATTAAGAAAATTTATGTTTTTGAATTCCATTTTCAGTAATATCAGGAAAAAAACTTCGATAATCTCACTGTCATGGAGAATCAGCGATGCGTGCAGCTTTTTGGCTTGAAAAGGTCTCTTTTGAAAAAAAAGGAAATGTCCCTTCCCACAAAAAACTGGTAACACAACTTTTCCTTGTGTTGGATGAAGAAAATGGAACATAAACATTTGAAATAAACTTTAGTGATCCGGAGCAACCTCGATCAAAAATGAGAACAATGACGCCAAATTTCATAAACGCGGATTCATAAACGGATCGCGGATTCATAAACGGAGCGTCAAGACTAAGTCATGCTGCGCGGCGAGTGAGTCCTAACCATTGGAACCTCATGGATGCATGAGAGGATGATTGGGCTATGTATTGGCTTGATGCATTTTAAAAAACAAACAAATATTCCATAGGATAAAAAATGCTCCACAGGCATATTAGAACTTATGTAGTTGAGCCTATTTTTGTGTACGCCTAGTTTTTCGTCTTCCAGGAAAAACGACTGCTTTTATCCCTTTAGCTGAGTTACTTTTCATGGTGTTCTATGTGAAGTTGCTCAAGAACTACGCGTATCCCCACAGAACAAGCGGCTATACAGAAATTTCCAGTGTTTTCATGCCAACCCTGTCATGCCAACCCCATCATGTTTAGCATAGTTGCGACTCACTGTTTCCCACATAGAGGAGGGTATAAGTTATTGCACATTGGTTGCTAGCTTATTCCTCTGCAGCAGTGATATGTATTTCACCGTTCTAAGGTCCATTCAAAACAGCTAGATTTGTAATATCTCTTACAACCAACAAAAGTAACCAGGGGACTAGCAAGACATCGAGAAAAATCAGCGCAGATTTTCGGTGCCGCCAAGGTACATACTGATTGAGCCCCCAATCTCCGAGCAAAACAGCCACAAAAACAGTTTTTGATAACGGTTCTAGTAGGGATGAGAAATCGCTTCATGCTCATGACGTCGATTCTGAGACGTATGTGCAAAATCCACCCAAGACCGGTGTTGATAAGAACACAGAACGAGGCTGCTCCGAAAGTTGCCTGGATGAGAAAACCAAGCCTCAGGTTTCGATGGGAACAATTAGCTTATATCCGGACCTATTGATGGAAGTGTACAGTCATTTTGTAGCATCTCCAATAACATACGTATCTAGATCACATCCATCCATTGGATGAGATATCTAGATCACATCCATGCACTGGATCTAGATCACATCCATCCCTCCGAGTATAGCACAAATCAGCGCAATATATTAGAAATTTTCTGATAAAAATGTGAAGCCGGTTAAAACTCCTAGAATACTTTGAACCATTGTCTACTCGACAGGAAAAATAGCGAGACAAAATTTTGGGTGTCTAGTGGGGAAATTAATGAGCAAACATTGTGCAATAACTTATGCCCCCGGATATAAACGTGCGCGTGGTTATAAGCACCCAGGCGGTAGATTACTGGCATTATAGATCGGTGGGAAAGCAACAAAAAATTTCCAAAAAAAAAACAGAAAATATTTCACACAGCTGTTAAAAGCTACCGGATAACTTTCCAAAACAAGGGCTAACATGAGGAAGCAAAATCAGTACAGTCTATAAGATCAGTCGGCAGAAAGTTGTTTAGGCGGGCCGAGCCTGCGGCGCGTGCGCGTGCGGCCTCGAGGACGCCATTCACTCGATTTCCGGCCCAGGTAAAAGCTATTCTTTTTTCCCTCATAAATTAGAGTGTATTTCGGATGTTAGAAACTGTAGCTCTGAATCTAGTAAATGGGGTCCATGAATAGCTGAGCAGGGCCGCCCTCAACCACCCCAAGCAGGCGGCACGCGCACGCGTCGCAAGCTCGGCCCGTCTAACAACTTTCTACTGTCAGATTTAACAGATTTTACGGACTCTATGAATATGGCCACATGGGTTTTGAAAACTAGAAATCTACGGGGACCAGAAACTCGCACCTTCTATTCTTGAGGTGTAATATGAGCCGGGAATAATCCATGTTCGATTGTTTACATAAGAGGTTCTTTACAAGAGAACAGACACTTGGAAAAATTGCGCGATGCACAGCACTACCGTGCTAACTCCGAAAGAGTTTCTCATATAGAAATCCCGACCTGCCAGCAATCCAACTAAGCCTCTCTATTGGAGCTTAACCCCCTCAAAAATCCTTCTTTTTTTCTTCCAGATTTAGCGGCCTTTTTTCCACGGAGAGTAACCGCCGTTTACTTAGTAAATCTCAAAAATGATTGACGATGTTGCCGTGAAAATTTCAAGACGCGTTCATTTCTCTGGAAAACCCCCGATCTCCTCGCGAGTTAAGCAAAACAAAGCCTTGCTTCAGTCGCGCATCTGCTGGCTTGCACTAGTCACTAAAGGCGTCTGGCGCTGTCGCACAAGTGCATGACCATATGTGACCGAGAATCCAGGACGACTAGCACATGGACGAGAAACTTCTTGAGCAGAAATCAGCCGCGAGTACCGAAAATGCAGTGAGCAGCAAAGAATTCTAAGAACATTGTGAAATCACCTGGGTGAATTGTCCGTACATTGGTCGCTTTCTGGCTTTGTAACCACGTGGACGTCGCCGGAATGCTCCCTCTTCCAGCAGAAATTCACAGTTGTCAGAAATTGTCCACTTGTGGCCTTTGCGTCCTCTGGAAAGGTATCAGTATGAGAAAAAATAAAGTCTCTTTAGGCACGAAAAATTTCAATCCACTCTAACCTCTCCCCGGCCTCTTTTGGCAGCTTCACAAAGCAGTCATTCAGTGAGAGGTTATGCCGGATGGAGTTTCTCCACCCGACATATTCTCCTCGGAAGAAATCGAAATGCTCCTGGAGAAAAGTGTAGATCTCAGCCAGTGTTGCTCTCTTGTCAGGCCGCTTCTGAAATGAGTTGCTGCATTGGACCGGAAACGAACTGGTCATCCACAGCCATCCAAAATTACCTGGATGGCCATCGCAATCAGAGCTATGTAACTGTACGGTGGTTTCTCCTGTCGCTTCGTTCGATTCTTCCGACTTTTCTTGTTCGAAGACGTGATCTGTAAAGTTCTGCGCTTTTGCTAGAGTATTACCATGAAAGAAACTATGACTTACCTCTTCCTCTTCGGTTTCTTCATTTTTTACAGCCAAGGGCTCAAGGGAACAAGCCAAGGACGGGAATGAGGCACTGAAAACAACAACAATAAATCGTGAATGCTATGAAGTTGAAGTGGTCCTCTCGCAAAAAAAAAACGCTTGTGTAGGACTGCCCTGACGTACATATCGGGAATATTATGGAAATTTCTCGGATTTCTTCTCTGTAGGACCCTACGGTAACTCTGTCACGTACAATTTCACAAGCGGATGTGAGGGTAGAAGTGGATTATACGCTGCTACCCAGTAATTATGGTAAGAATGGATCGTCTGATAGTCGGGAGGTGCTTGTATCACTAAAATTACCCAGAGCAAACCTGTTAACACACCACAAATTTACCCACCACTAACGCGGTCGTCAACACGTTTACCCTGGGTAAACCCAGGCGACGCATATGTACAGGCCCAGGTTATATTGATTTCTGAGATATTTTCCCTAAACCTGTTTTCTTTTCTTTCTACTGCTACTTGGAGATCTATAATAGTTTATCTTACTGATATTTTTCTACTAAATCGTGTCGTGAAAAGATGCCATGTATGTAGCTGTGGGACGTTAATAAAAAAGATGCTCCTTCCTTGAGATTTTACAACAGAACAAGCGGAAGGATTGAAAAAAACCATAAGTCAGAAGTTCAAAAAAGTCCGAAATATGTAATGTACAAAAATTTAAAGAGATAAAAAAGGCAAATAAGCATTGAAGTCATCCTACTACTGAGGAGAAACTATGTACATGGATACGTTGAAAAAACTACGTCAGGACAAGAATGCATGAGAGTTCATCAAGAACCAAAATAAGAAATGGGGCCCTATGGTTATGGTTAGGGCCCTGATCAGCGTGAAAGCCGGTGGGACCTAAATGTGAGGAGAGAACTCTCGAATTTCCAAAGATTTTCACTGAGCCATGAGCTCATCTGTGTTCAGCAGTAAAAAAATAGGAGGCCATTGTATAGACGCTTACTAAATGCGTGACATATACTCGAATCTATTTCCAGTTGAGAATTTAATAAAGATTCTACCAACAACTATACTAAACTAAAAGGTAAACCTAGGACGATTTATTCAGAAACGCTTGGAGAAACCCATTGAATCGCTACTGGGCAAGTACTCAAAAAGAGATGAGAAAATTATCGGTCGGTAGCGAGATCCATGAGTATATAATCCTAAGAAGGTTCTAACCATAAGACTCCCACTCATTTACAGTGAACAAGTATCTCGAGCAGTAAATGATATAAAAGGCTACCCTTGCCATTAAATGTCGTCTCTTGGAATGAGTACACTCATTGTTGCGCAGAACCTATCCGGTAACGTTCACGAATGCGGGCACAGGTACTCGAATGGAATAGATTTTCAAGCTTACGCGCATCTCTAAGTTACAGCACAGTTAAATTCACGAGAAGCTCGTCTTCTTTGCCTTCACTACAATGATTTTGAAGGGTAGCTTTGTGCATTGGCGCTATGCATCCAATAAATGAATTGATACACAACTTTTGTTTTTTTTTTTAAACAAATTTTGTAAGAACAAAAGAAACCATGAAATCACTACTTCTTTGCTGAGAGATGACGAAAAAAGTGGATAGAGAAGAAACACCGAAATTCTCATACATTTCCCAGGAAATTGAAAGAAAAGAACTTGACACTCAAGGATGATTATCTTTCTCAGGACAAACTACGTATGAATTGGCCAGTTTTGTTATTTTCAAAGACTGACTGAATACCCAGGGATGAAGATGGTCAACGAAATAAATAAGAGCACTCAAATTCACTCACAGGTACAGGATATGTTCTCTGGGATTGAGGAGGTTTTAGCCAAAAAATATGAATGGAAAGCCATGGCGGTAAATATTTCCCAGATGGAAAACATTATCTCAAAAAAGTGGAAAAAGTGTGTGGTGTTCATACGTTTACCCTGGGTAATTTCAATGATGCATGCGGCGCTAGAACTGTTCGAAAGAGAACAATAGGAAACTCGACAGTACCCAAAACTCTACGAGTTAGATCACTACAGAAGACGCAACCGCTGCAGATACCGTAATCAGAATCGGAAAAATTCGGAGAAGACCAACGAATGCCAAAGAAGACCCACTAAACAAACCGCACCATACACAACTCGCCTATTATACACGAAGTTTAATAAACAAACGCATGTAAACTATTTAATTTGTGTTCGAATCGACATATGTAAACTGTCGCCGACTGCTGCGCTTCAGGCTCGTCCAGCTTACTTGACGAAAATTCTCGGAAAACCCGTGGAAAATCCAGGAAAACCCCACCTTTTCAGTGCGAGCAGTTGTGAGTCCATTAGGGATGAGCTGGTGCTGGTGCTTATGCCACAAGTGGTGGGGGCTGATCGCTAGCTACCGTAATCTGGTGGAGAGAGCGGTGGTGCAGGGCGCGAGAGACAATGCGGATCCACGGAGACGCAGACAGCAAGGGGTCCGGCGAACTTTTCGTTTATATTTAGTGGCTGAGGGATTGCGTGACGGCACGGGACTGTTGTCGGGTCGCTGTCACCAGCAGATCATGACTGGGCCAATGCTCGTAATAGGTAACTTGGTTGGGTAATTAAACCTGGAGACAGATTTTTCCACTGGGTAACTGAACTTTTTGATTTTAAAAAAATAAATTAGAATAACTAAATTTACAATGGAATGATGGGTTAGTTTAAGGAATTTTATCTTTCTGGAGCAGTTACCAAAAACTGTACTAAACTTGGCCAGATGGCTAGACGATCCCTCTTCCAGAATCAGTTATCCTAGACATGAATACCTACCCCGAACATTTCCCTGAGACCACTCGCTATAATCAAAAGATCACTATAGTACTAAAGGAAAACAAGCTGGTGGTACTTTCAGGGATAAATTTGTGGCTCTGGCTCCATTAGAGTAAAATCCTACAAGTTTCTTGGATTCCAACCCCTTCGTGTTTTCGAACACATATTAACGGATAATATATAATCTCTGGAAGTTTGTCTGTCCCGAATTGGCATCCCTGACATCCCAATTGTCCTTCAGGCCTATCGAACATTGTAATCCCCCCCCCCCCCC
>JARK01001350.1:2621613-2641490 GCA_000688135.1 Ancylostoma ceylanicum | reverse complement strand
CCCTCTCCCAGCACAATAGACCCTCGACAACTAGGCAAAATTTTATCAAACGTCTAGAATTGATTCGCTTGTCAAAAGCACCCTAGTCAGATCATCAAAGCAGGTCTTCAGTTTATACTTTGCAGCACCATAGTATTGTATAAGGCTACTTTAAGGCAAATTAGGTGCGTGCGTGCGTCCGAGATGACGGGGGTAGGATTGCGGACGAGTTTGCACGTACACCTGCCGTTGCAAGGGATACAACAAGCAATTCGGAGTAAACACCACGAAGCAATTTATGCAAGATGCGTGCATTTGACTAGATGCGTCTATATGACGAAGGATAGCGCTAACCGCATCGCAGACGCAGCTCAGGCGCACGCTTTTACGTACAACCTTGCGACGGTGGCCGTACGTTCCTTTCAACGAGAATTACAAGCCGCGTTCATCGGTCTTCATAGAAAATCTTCCGCAACCGAATGCGTGCGTCTGACTAGTATAAACTGCCTCATAAGTATTCAAAATTTGCACGATGACCAACGGAAGAAAAGGAAAAATCGAGACTAACCTGTAAAAATTCACTCCATGTAGATCACTTGGAAAGTCTGTCGCTGATGACCGCATCCAATCTTATCCTAAAAACCTTCATTTAAGCTCGGATCAGTTACATTTCTGGTTGGTTTTATCAGTTATGTACCAAAGTTGTGAATTCCAATACTTTATCAAAACGATGGGTAATCTCCTCTCAAGGATGAATCCGGTCTCATTTTTATTTTATTTTATTCATACATCGTGATAATTTATATTCTTTACTCTTTTCTCTGCCCTTCATATCCTTAGTCTTCCATGGATATGTATTCAGCTTGTTCTACTTATATGGCATTACGAATATGAATGAAAATATTATCCAGGGACCTAAGGAGTAAATGGAAAAATCGCACAAAATATGCAAGACTTCTGAACGTAAATCTTTAATGTTCCCCCGAAGCCCATTTATTTTCAATGAAATGCAATTAATTAGTCGCTGGACTTCCACGGATTATAAGCCGAAAATTCTCGTCCATTTTTTTTCAGAAATTCTTTCTATTATAGTGGAAAAAATTTTGGATTTTTTATTGGTCAAGGAGGAAAATATCCAAGTGACCACATGGAAGGTAAAGATGCTCTAGGATTCCTAGAATATTTCTATGTACACTACGGTTCATGCCGCTTTGAGTTTGACGAAGCAGGGCGACGGCAAGGTTTTCTATCCTAGTTTTTTCTGTTCTCAATTCCTCAGAACAATTTTTTGCAGGCCATAGTTTTTTTTTTTTTGTAAATACAGTAGCTCAAGCTTTGCTCGATGCCAAACAGATAAATATTAAAGCTCAAGCTATTCTCAATGAATTTGCAAAAAAATGCCTTTGAAAAAAAAAAAAAAACAAGCAAGGCTACCAGTAGCTACCTCGATTTCCACTCACTTCTGTTGCCGATGACGTCACCACGTACTTGACTTCATCGCACCAAGCACACCTCATCATGTAATCCAATCGCCGGCATTCAGTGGCTGGTGTTGCCGGTTACGCCATCGCTCTGCCGATGGCGTCGATACAACACTTGCAATCGGATCGTCGACGACCGCGATCCGCTCCCGCGATGAGTGACATGTCGCGGTCAACAGTTCACTTCCGGAGCGGAGTTGGCTGCCTGAGTTTGAGTTCAGCAGAGCTCTGGAAAACTGGTTTTCTGGTTACAAGCTTGAGAAATACAGCGGGAAAATGCAGAGCGGATGTCCAAAGAGCATGGGATGAACGTGGAAAATGTTCCAGAAATTCCAAAGGAGATATTGATAGACTGGGATGAATCCTAGTTGACACATAGTGAGATCTATGTACAACATTTGGCACATGCAAACGAATACTTGAATGACATAAGCAAGGAGCAATCTAGTGGCTGAAGGAATGAACCAATGAATGAATACACGAATGAACGAATGCCTGAATGTTCTAAAGTAAGCCATAAAAATTTTCCATCTACATGATAATGAAAGCTCAATATCCAAATAAATTGAAATATTCTCTGCGAATGAAATCGCCGGAAGGCAGATTCGCTGAAAAGTGTAGAAGGAAACGATGCATTTTTTAAAATCTTCCAGTTGTTCCAATCCCAAAAAAAATGAAGAGCTCCGAAAACCATGAAAAGAAAACGGAGAGAAAAATAATGGAGAAAAATGGAAGAAGAGTTCACAACAGGTCAGAAAGACAAAGTAGTAAGGAAAAAAGGAAAACGAGTTGGGATCCGGACGTAGGTAATAATGGAGTGCTGGTGCTAAACCGCACAAGTGATTTCGTAGCTGGTTCGAAAAAATTGAATGAATGAATAAATGAATGAATGAATGAATGAATGAGTGGATGAATGGATGAATGAATGAATGAATGAATGAATGAATGAATGAATGAATGAATGAATGAATGAATGAATGAATGAATGAATGAATGAAGCAAGGACAATTATCATAGAAAGAGAACGAGCGACAGAAATTCAAAAAGTTGTCATCCTTGTAAAGGATAACTGTTAGTGAACTTACCGTAATTGATCAAATATTCCGACTAGGCTGGTAATTCAGCTCACTTGCAAATACATACAAATTAATTAGAATCGATGACGTCATGGAATTCGCCCAAAACCACCAAAAACTTAAAAAATATGATTATTTTTAGCATATGGTTCCATATGGAATATTTTGCTTGTCTCCCTTTTCTTTATTTCCTTTTGTTCACTTCCTTTTCCTCATTTTCAGCAAATCCTAAGATTGGCTAAACGGCTGCCTCCCAAAGTTACCCTATGAAATGCTCTCCTTTTTTATGCGCGGAATACAGTAATACAGTACCAGTCTACCATATCGATCGCATCAGCATGGTAATGGATACTTTTGGCGAAATCCTATACTCGTTTACGTCAGCGTGGAAGCATTGTCACATCGAGTGATAGTCGAGACATCAAGTAATGATATCGATCTATTGATCGGCTTGGAAGCAGATTTGTTGCAGACGGTTGCCCAGAAACACATTTAACCTGTCCAAAAGACCTATTTGCGAGGCCTATTCTTGAGCAGGATTTTGCGTAGGAAAAACTCTTCCAATCCCAGATTTTTCCCAGTGATCGACAGCCTTCAAACGCTACACCCAACTGGCTTAGTGGAAGTGCAGGATCGCGTGAGATGCGCGCTGTGTCTGGCGAGCCATGCCTACCGTAATCCCGCAAACACCCCACCACCACCACCACCACCACCACCAGACCTTCGTAATCCTCGCTAACATAAACGAACGCGCCACTGACGCTAATGGGGTCATAATAGATAGCGGCTGGTCGAAAAGGCAGCCGTAGATGACGCGATAGTGAAAAGCTTGCAGAAGGAGATTACGGTGGTAAAGCAGTCTATTTAGGGCATTAGGGGGGGGGGGTCCTCCCTGAAGGAGGGCAGCTTAGAAACCAAGGCTTGCGAGATACTCGAATACTCGGCGTTGTTTCAGCTTTTTCCTTGCTATAATTTCGCATTTTCGCGACAATTCAGATCAGCAGAACGCTTATAAGCATCACAAAACCTTTTTTATACCTAATGTACTTCAATTTATTTAATTTTCTTTTTTCAAATGATCATCAGTGCATGTTGCTCCACCCCTTTCGCGCAAGCACTCAGGTGTCTTCTTCAATTTTTAACGCTTCTCTTAATCAATTCGTTATTAACTTCAATACTTTTTATAAAATTATTTACATTTTTATGTTCCTGACCAATCTATGTAAAGGTGGAAAATACAGTAGCGGCCAATGACACATGGTCACAGACACAGTTGAAGGCTAAATCTCTTACTAGGGCTCAACTATGATTCAGGCTATTCTCATGCTAAAATACTATTACAGCAAAAGGTTCTCCGTTCAACACGGTCGCTGGTAATGTTTTACTGGTCGCTACTGAATGTTTAGTGTCCAGTAACACAGTACAACTCCTAAGAAATAAAATACTACATAAACAAAAAAATTAAACATGTTGAATGCCAACCTCATCCTTATTTTCGTATCCTTATTTTGCTTGTTACTCTAAAGAAAAGCCCACCAAATGAAATTTTCTTCCAATCAGGAACTAATTCATAGAATTCATAGTCACCCGAAAGTTGTCTAAAGTCTTAGTTTCGGAAATTTCATGAAAATGTCTGAGTTTTTTTTATCTTGTTGATTGGTTTAGATAATTCTGCAATTGTTTAATTTTCTGTTTTGTTTTGTTTTTGTTTTACATGAGTGCACTATGAGTGCACTGAATAAATGAATAAATAAATAATAAAAAAAATAAATAAATAATAAATAAATAAATAAATAAATAATAAAAAAATAAATGAATATGAAGATGTGATGGAATCTCCTGTTGGAGGATCAAGATTGTGCAAAATTTCTCGCCTTCTGCTTTCCTCTATGTAGTTATTTTTTCACTATCGCTACATATTTTATGCGATCTATAATTTTTGCTTTGCTTTGGGTTCCCTCCCCCTGAAGTTGAATTTTGATACGTCTAAAACAGCCAAATTTGGTGTCTGAGATTCATTTTATAAGGGAAAATGCACAGAAGTTATCTAGACCACGAAATCCACGCAAGGGCTTGAATAAGCATCGAGAATTTTCCTCAAGCTCACATAAAGTTTTCCAGTCCAACAAACCCCCGGAGCAGAAATTTGACCATATAGGATAGACTGGAATCCAGAGAATAGTTCGCATACTGTGCTTCTTGAAGAATATTTTCTGAATCGAGATTAGTGGGAATTCTCTACGACTGTTGACGATCCAACATGGATGTTACCGACAGCCGACAACAACCTTCCTGGATAGAAGCCATTCGTTCATCTTCTGAAGACTTTATATAAGTAGTGTGTAGACCGAATAACGGGTTAGATACACTTGATATTCGAATATTCGATCCCGAATAAGTCGAACATTGGGATGTTCAGAAAAGGAAAAGACTACCCACAGCACTGGGGTAGCGGGATGAAAGGCTGCAGGGCCTTTCTTTCTTTTCTTGGAGTACTGGACTTCCCAGAAAGGCTTCAAATATTTCATAAAATTATTAAATTAATTGATTTTTGCCGGTCAGTACTCCTCCCATGATTCATGCAATTTCTATCAAAGTTCCTTATGGAAAATTCTCGAAATCTACCATTAAAATCTCTGTGGTTTCACCCTCCCGCTATTTCGAAGACGTCAGTTGATTTATGGCAGTTGTCCTTTTTGAATACAAGTCAAATTGTACATTTTCACCGCTGCCCCAGGTGCGGTCAATGCCGTTAATTATCCCTTGGTTACTGCGCTGTTATTTCAGAAATACCGTACATAAAGCGGCTTAGCGGCTTCTCATACAACGAAAAAACAAAAGCCATTAGATAACGCTCTTCATTCCGTGGTCATAGCGAGTAGTGGTAAGGTTTACTGCTTAGCTTCCTCGAAATTTGTGTGAGTTATCCTGTGTGGCACTCTTTTTCTCTGCGCTCTAGTTCGAACTCACAATTTCCCTAGCCTCGATATTTCAGTATTCAAACGGCCGTTTTTTCCTTTTCGTACATTTAAGGGATACTGATTTGAGACTAGGCTGTACAACGCTTAAAGTAGGAAAAGGAAAGCAAAATTGCCTTTCAGGCAAGGAAATAGTATCCACGATGGAAGAGAGTATCCCAGGGAATCCCAAGAATCGAGCAAAGCCTCAGAAGATCCCTCCGCTCCATTTGGGAGACATTTCCCTATCAAAACCTCTAGATTTAACCATGGATTTGCCAGAATCTTCTCGAAACCTCCCCCTTCCTGCCCGGCATCCCTGCACCTAGCCGTAAACAGCTCTCTGAGCTCTTCTGAAGTTCGATTATCACCTCTTCACACAGGAGCAGCCTGCGGCAATTGTGTCAACTCGGGCGTTGCCCGAGTTACCACCTGATTACCGTTGACGACAAGGAAAAACTCGACATGCTCACATACCTCCGCAACCAGTTCCAGTAATTAGTTCCAAGCTTTTTCTTGCATTTTTTCTGGCATGATTCTTAAGTAATTCTGGAAGGAATAAGAGGAAAAGCTGCATAATAACTTTTATAGGGATTCCTTGTGTCTACATGACATGGTTTTGCCATCTCCTGGAGGCAATCACTAAGCTAATCATTCACGTACAGAAGCACTTGCTATGTTCTCACTTCTCAGTGATCCATTCAATTATATCCACCTTTAGAAATCTTGTCACAAAGTTCCCTGGGTATACAAATAGCTGAATTTTCCAGAAAACCCTTAGAGAACATGAGCCTTTTCCGGAATCCTAACAACATTGATTCTTTAGCCTCGCTTTTTTGCTTCGTTGCCCGTTTAATTTGTATGGAGCGTAATGGAATAAACTGAAAAAAAAACAAATTCGCTGTGTTGATCTGGTCTCCGTTGGCAGTCACAGGAAGAGCATGGAAAAATGAATGTTCACACCAAAATCGAAGAGATGCTTCCGTGTTTTGTCGGAGTTTGTGAACCCAATATGGAAAAAATTCAAAACAAAAATATTTTGAAAACTAAAGTACCACAGCCCAGCTCGTTCCTGATACATAAGTCGAAGAGTGAAACTGCTGCATTCCAGCTCTATGGTCAGTTCTATATCTTGCGCGTTTTTTTTTTCTTGTATGATTCTAAGCTTTACGATTTATCATATCTTATTCAATTGCAGATAATGGCAGTGTGATAAATGAACAAAAAATAGAAATGAAGAAAAAATTGATTGAAAAATGATTAAAAAATGACACACAGAATATTAAAAATAAGCTCAAAAATGTCCGCTCGTTGCCTACTGAACTGCGCATGTGCCTATCCGCCCATTTTTTTCCTCATTTCTTCATGTGCTTAGCAGCCGCTGATTCCGCTCATTCCGCTCAGGATAACACTCGGAATTGCTAGAATAGCAGCGAAATGTCAGCAAAATAGATCACCTCAGGTACAAAAAATTTTTTTGAAGAAACTAAGTGAGGGAGTAATACCAATAAATGCTGAATGGCTGCATAAGAAACACTTGAATTATTCCTACACCAGACTTCTTCATGACTCTTCTGGATGTGTGCTTCCGAGACAAGGCTCCCATAAGGTCTCTTTCACACCCAAGAAAATAACAGTGTTTTGAATTTGTCACCATTATAACGCTTGATTTGAGCAACAATACTCCTTCAAAAGTCGAAACAATTCCGGAAAAAGATCCTAACCACTGGAAAAATACGAAAATACATAATCGCGTTGGGTTAGTGACACTTCCGCTACCTCTGATAAAAAGGTTTCCAGAAAGTTGACCAAGGCTACGAAAACACCCATCCACGCTCTTTAGAACCACCAACGTTCAAAAGCGCAATTTTTAAAGGGCGCCGCCTGTGCCTTTTAGTTACCGTACTCCCTCAATCGAATTATGTCCTTTCAACTTCCATCTCTAGACTCTTTGGTCGGGATAATAAGTGTCGCGTCTGCGGACAAAAAGCGCTGAGCCTGATTAGGCGTAATGTAAAAAGATCATAGATCGACTTATCCCGGGCAATAAAACATGCCACTCAGCCTAAGAGATTTGGGGTTGTGCAAAAAATGGTCTCAGCCATGGATCTTTCAGAATCTGTCCGTGAATTTTCATTAAGGTAATTTGCTGAACATAGAAAATAAGGTGGCGAACAGAGGTGGGATTCATGAATGTTCACAGGAAGGTAATAATCTACCCGACGTTCAGGAATGGGCAAAATTCTCTGGTAAAAACGGGCTACTTTGTCGGGATAACCCGCACCAATCAGAAGAAACGAAGGGTTTTATAGATATGAAGATATGTCATCTTTTACCAGAAAAATCCCACTGACCTCTGGAGGCACAGATGCTTCCTGGGAAACTTTACGGATCCCGCAACAGGTCAAAAATGCCAATCAAAAGCAAGGATAATTAGTAGCTGAGGATCAGACCTATGAGAAATAAAAAATTATATCTTGTAAATTCACCGCAGATATGCATGGTGGTAAAAAACAGATATGCGTGGTGGTAAACAGGTTGAACCGGAAAACTCAAAACTGACGATCCATGTAGGCCGCCCCGACTATCCAGAAACTACCGAAACACCGGTATGATTCAAGAAACTAGCATGAAAACTAGTTTTCTCAAGAAATAGTTGAAATTGACTGGCAATCTTTATTCTCAACTATGATATGCCCTGAGCTTTGCAAAAGGTTGCAGGGACAGCCACGGCTGGGGACCAGTTCTCGCGCAACAAATTTTTACCTTTGATTTAGCTTCCAAGTAGGTTTCCTTGAACAGCACGTGATAATAACCTTCACAAAACCTATCACTATTCCACGAGCAACTTTATGACCCAGGGGAAGTTATTATGAATTACAAGTAGCAAAGACTATACTGCATCATAATCATATGATTAAATCATGCTAACAACTTGTTGGTAAACTAACCGACAACTTTCCTTGAGTCATAGGGTAATAATCTCTCCCAGGCTTAGATAAGGTCAGTTCCCCTCCATACACATCCCACAGTTCCAAGGTGAGGGCAAAGAGGAGATAAAGCATCAGACAGTGCAGATCTTGTGAGGGTATTGTAAGATTATAGTGTATTTTATGTGTATTTTTATTGTATTTTTAGCGTATTCCACTCCCTTAACAATCCATCATGTTGTCTTAATTCAATCAGAATTGGTACAATCGCTACTTTTTAGCACTGCGGCAATAATCCGCCAGAATTTTCGTTTTCATCGCCACCGCCTTCGATCAATATATCGATCGCCAACTACACAATACTAATTTCAGATGTCGACAGCTCGCACGCTGACGTCGAATGGTTCTAGCGATGGATCGGTGAGTGTTCTGCGTATTCTTGCAGTTATCGTAATCAAATTCTTCTGCAAAAGGCCTACATCCTGCAAGTGATGCACTTGCTCTTGCGAGTGCTCTGAAAACTCATCAAAACGGAACTATAATAATCAAATTCCATTTATACCCTATTCGCTTGGCCATCACTAGTACGAACTGCGCATTATTACGGTAGTGTACAATTTTCTATATACGTATAATGCCACAATATATGAAATACAAAGCTGAACAATATAAGATTACCTTATCACAACGTACAAAGTTACGTGCAGCCTCGTTCTTACGCAGATAGATGACAAAATTTCATAAAATGCCTAGTACAAATTATTACTGACTCTCCGAATTTCTAAAAGAGGGTCGATTTGGTATCAGGACGGATTTTAAAATTAATTGAATATTAATCAAATTTTCAAAAAACTGAATTGATACCCCTACAAAGAAGTTTCATCAAAAAAAAGCTCGAAGATTTGGCACTAGCGCAGTTTGATGACCTGAACATAAGGATCATACCATAATCAGAAGAAATACTGCTCATACCGCTATGTACGACTTCTGTAGGATTATGACAGTTAAACGGTAGATACAGTTCCCCACAATGTCCTCAAAAACTTTGTATAAAAGTGTGATTATAGGCGCTAGATCAAACCGTACATCCGTTCTGTATCTCACCACCATTACTGTAGACCTACAGTGGCGCTAGTAAAAATAAAAATTGGAAGTTGACAAATTTGCCGAGAAAACGGGGTATGAAATGCCACTGAGGATCCCTTCGAAGAGTCTCTATGTAGATTCGGTGAAATACACCACAATACAACATCTACCGTGTACCTACCGTAACTTAGCGAAAAGCGATTACGGTACAGAACGAGTACCCACTTATTTTCATGCATTATATGTACAAGTAATACGAACATTAAAGCAAATGATCAAGCAAATACGCAAGCGATGAACTTCCAGAAAATAAAAAAAAAAGAGTATGATAAAAAAAAAGAGTATGATAGAGTTCGTGTGGAAGGTTTTTCCTGAAATTTTGGGATAGGGGCAGGCAAATACAGGGTGGCACATAAATACTGTCCCACTATAAAAATGGTAGAGAAAAAGTATGAAAGCGTATCTGCGAACGCCCTGAAAACTAAAAACTTCTCTAAAAAACTGGTTTTCGTTTCTCTAGGTGGTAGCGATTTATTTCTGGAGAGGTCGTCGAAGAATTTTTTCCGTGTGCTTTTATGCTGGGACAATAATTATGTGCCACCTTGTAGTGCCCAGGAGAGCGGACAAGTTAGAAGATTAGGAGGAAAAATTCTCCTTTACTGCGCCTTTACAGCAAGTTTTCATAGCGGTTAGGTTAATCCAGGTGATTTTCCAGATAGCTTTCTTAGAACGTCAAAACCCCTCTTGAAAATAAGACCTAGCCCATTTTTGCATGAAAGCTCGACTATTCTAATCACAGTTCGTAGCTGTCCTCCATTTTTTTTTTCAAACTCCCGTGCAAAACTGGATCTTGGATCCAGATCAGACAATCCACCCATCCCCAATCCACCATCCACCCTTTAATCACTGGAAGCACATTCCAATTTCCACAGTTTCTCAGACATTCCACAATTTTCCCACGAGAAACTGGCAAACCTTCTCCTGCACAAACAAACTGCAGAATAATATCACCTGACAAATTGTTTTGTATTCACCACGAAACACACGGAAAAACAATGCTGGCGCCTGGATTAGGTGTTCAGAGACCTTGACAAACATCTCTGGAGCTACATACTTTCTTCGCTATTCCTACTACAAAAAGCAGGGACTTCTGATGTGGGAGCTCTTTTCTTCGAATCCACGAATGTTCACTAATCCCGTACACTACAATATTTCTCCACTCGTAGTATGTCACAATTCTATTGCGGTTTTTGCGTGGGCACGCGCTAGTCACACGAGTACAATTGGTTGGGTTTGTTCTCGAGTGTATCCCAAGGTTAAAAAATCAACAACTATTAGGTCGGGCTCTGTGGCCTATTCCATAAGTGACGATAGTTGAGTATCCGTGCGGATAACGTGTTTTTTCCTCCTTCCTCTCCAACTGCCACACACTTTCCCGCATTCTTTTCCTCTCTGATGTCTTCCCAACTACCGTCCCCGGTGAGATACACTATAACATAGGCGCCGTATAATAGAAATGTTATTCAATACTGAGTGATATTAGGTCGTTTCTTTGGAAAAAAAAGTATTAGGAATGTCTTCTTCATCCGCGTTCGATGAGAATAAAATAAATACAAGAATAAAATACTAACTGAGAAGCTGTCATAGAACATCAATGAAGAGGATTACCAGTAACTCAGGGCCAATAGATTTTCTTTTCCTCTCTCTTCCTCCCTTTTTTATTCCCACCTGACCGTGACAGGGTGTCTACCCGATTTCTTAAATGTCCTGCTCGATTTCCAGCGCTTACATTAACACCAGATTATTTTAAACAACCCGTCTCTTCACTTAAGAATGCTGCTATCAGCAATGCTTCCCCGTGAGCTTCCTTTCACATTAGTGGTGGTACTTCTAGGTGATTTCCCTATTCTTCAACCCCCTTAAAACTTGAAGCCACCGACTTCTAAATTTCATTGTCCAGAAGAGTTCCAGCAATGCAGCTTGGTTCACGGATATAAAGAAATCACTCGGCTTTTTCCAGGGATCTTTTTCCCTGTACAATTAGCTATTTCAGTTGCTTCGCAGATTACCTGCAGTTGAAAAAGCGCAGAAAAAAGATTTCAAAAAGCCTAGCAACTAATAAATGTGTCATAAAAAGCAAACTGTTCCAAATTGTCAACAGAGTCGAAAACCAAAATGAAGTCTGAGAGCTTATCAAGTTAAGCTCCTAAATAATGCAAATTTGAAAACAATATCAAAATTAACGATGTAATTAAGGACTAAAGAACAGGCGGTATAAATTGCTAGCGAAACAGTTTCACATGCATCACCTATGTTGTGGAAATATTACAGAGAATGCAGAGAAACTCGAGGAGCGAACAGCATGAACCGATCCAAAAAAAACTTCCCTAGTCATTGTAATAACTAATTATTGCTCATACTCGAAATGAAGGAACAAAGGAGAAACGGTAACGTTATTCCCACGTGAATTTTCATCCTTTTTGAGATAGAGAATAGATCCCTTCAATAAGGAGCGCTGTGTCTGCACGAGGTAAAAATTGGATAAGTGAGGCGAACAAGATTTATCTTTGCTTTCAAAACATCTACATAGTTTGAGATGAAAATTGAAAGGGTAAAAAATGAGAAAAATAAGTTCGAGAATCACAGACGGTGGAGATGAGCTGATCAGACATCCCTAGGACTACATAATGTGCATTAGGCAATGCTATTACAAAAGTGTACATAGTAAAGTAAAGCGGGTCAATGGCTGTGACCCGTTCGCAGCCTCAAAAAGCACGCGTCGCGGCCGCGCTGCTCACGATGGAATCGTCGCCGCGGTGGCGTATTTGGGTTTTCTTGATAGTTGTTCATCACATTTGATGGTAACTAATAAGAATACTAACCGACCATCAACAAAACCTACAATTTGATGTC
Organism: Ancylostoma ceylanicum; assembly: GCA_000688135.1. Lineage (NCBI taxonomy): Eukaryota > Metazoa > Nematoda > Chromadorea > Rhabditida > Ancylostomatidae > Ancylostoma > Ancylostoma ceylanicum. The sequence goes on along the minus strand of JARK01001350.1, from coordinate 2,629,068 downwards.
CCGGAGAGGATTTCTGCTCAAGCAGCGCGGTCGGGCCGCGTGCTTTTCGAGGCCGCAGACCGGTCACCGCCATCGACGCCCACTGTAGATGCTCCGGAACATTTTAAGGATGAATTTGTTGTCAAAAGTTTCGACTGTTTATGGACCTTATCGGTAGTACTCGGACACCCAGTTACGATTTACGATTTACGATTTACGACGATTTCGGAAAATTTACGATTTACGAATTGTGAAAATCAAATTTTTTGTTACGCACATACCTGGTGCATGCATTCTTGCCTTCCGCAAAAATCACATTGAGATTACCCAGGGTAAATGTGTGGGCATACCGCAGACTTACCCACCGTTAATCAGGGCTAGGATTCATGAACGCATAACCAAAAGAAAGGAGGCTAGCAAACCAACTTTCACTTTCTGCGTTTCCAATAAGGTTACCCATCATTGATCTTCATGGTTATCGCTTCATCAACCCCAGCCCAGGGCGTCGATACGTTTACCATGGGTAATCTCAATAATGCATCCTGGCCCAGATAAGGATCGTATCATGCGGTTACCCCGGGTAAACGTGGCACCCGTGTCAACGATAGGTAAATTCGGAGGTGTCAACAGGCTCACCTCGGGTAATCTCTGATGATTCATGACGGTTCAGCACAGTAGGCAGCAAGAATAGAGTACATATTCATCAATGAACACTACTGAAGTGGTGAAGAAGTAAAAAACGGGTAAATGTGCGGTATCCAGAGGGTGGAGAGGCAAGGGTAAAAATACCCAACGCTTTTGAGACAGACGGCACCAACGGATAATTACCATTGGACCCATGAATTCACTTACCATGGACTAACTTGTCATGTATTCCCAATTACTGCATTTTTTTTTGCATTTTTTTACACTTTACAATCCAGAAAAGTGGAATTTTTGCTACCCAAATCCTTGCCACATATGCATATAACTACGTAAGATATGAACCCTTAATTTATTAGGACACCATGACCATGCCCTAATTTCTAATAACTCCCCCCGTTGCAGTCATCAGGTGCAATATTAAACAGCAAGAAACGTTCCCAGGAATATCGTTATCCTTCCACGAAATAGAGTCCCACATTAGCAAAGCCTGTCTTCACTTCCTCGTCTATAAATCCATGTCTCCTCCCCATGACCGCCTACACTTGCGATTCAAGTAAATTAGTCACTCCTTCACACCCACTCGCATCCTTCAGCAGAATCTCTTCATTTGTCAAAGCTGCGCTTGATTAAAGTGGGCGGAGCTAAGGAAATGTGGGACAAATCCATGCCCATGACAAATCTCCTGACAAACTTATATACTTTCAGGTTGCAGAGCCTCGTTTGCTATCATGTAGCAATAAGTTCAGTCAACCTTAGAAACTTTTTAAGGAAGCATTTGCAGTATTGTTCATCTCTGAATAGCAATTAAAGTATTTTCAGCTCTTATACCTTTTCGATAAAGTAGTTCAGTAAAAACTGCTCATTAGCTGGGGGTGATTACCTCATCGAATCTTGACGACACCGCCCTTTTTAGTATTTCTGCATATTTCCAGAGCTTTACTCTCCTATTCGTCCACAATTTTGATCAATACTGTAGTACCTGTTAAGAGCAGGGCAACTTACAGCAGGTGCGTGCGTCACTCGCACGTCAGACGCATTTATTTGCGGAGAGTTTTTCAAAACGCATTTACATTCACAACAGGAAGAATGTACGGCTGCAACGAGGCCATAGTCGCGTGCGTCCGAGTTGCGACAGGGCTGCGACCAGGGTAAATCATAGCGTTGTTAAAAAAAATCAGTACCCAGACAAGCTCCTCCCGATTCTCGGCCCGGCAAAAATATGATCTCACCCAAAACAATGACCTTTTCTAAAAAACGACCGCGCTTGTGCGGGTTAACTACGTCAAACCCTCCCTGTGTATTGATAAACGAGTGTGTATCATCGTGAGGGAAGAAGGGGCGTGACCAGGTGACTCTGATTGGCACATTCGGGCGTCTCGTCACGTCCACCTGTTGGACCCGTACGGCGCTAAGCACCAGTAGACCATGTATTATGGGATTGACGCCGTTCGAGTTCGAACAGGTGGGCGTGATGGGCGCATCAAGCGCGCCAATCAGACTCGCCTCGCCACGCCCTTTTTCCCTCACCATGATACATACCCAAAAAAACTAACCCCAAAACGATGCTTCTCCCTCTATCCATGCGATTCTGCCCCGTTACCCAGCCGGTGAAGATATTACCCCGACCCTCTCCAGAGAAATTGCTACTTCTCTTAAAGGACCTCCCTCGTTCCCTCATACGATCCTGTTGTGATAAATTATCGTCGCATGCTTGACCCTGGCCGCGACTGGGTCTATCCTTCATCATTTGCACGCACGCACATCAAACGCACGCATCTATTATAAATTGCTCCTCATACTATGAATAAGAAGCGAAACTAGCCGACACCACAGTAGATCCATAAGGATGAGCAATGTTGACACCTGCAAAAGGGTGAGCCTTGCGATTGGTCAGTTCATAAACTGGCCAATCACACAGCTCGGCTGCACCTCTCACCCCAGGTACAGTGCCCCACAACCAATTACCGTTTTGAAAACTTTAGAGGATCACCTGGATCTTGGCGAGTTGTCCTACGTTTCTTTGGGTAATCGCTGAGATCACCCACGAATAACATTCTCCACCAAAGTACCCTCGCTCAAGTCCACACCAACTCCCCAGCCTTTCAGCCTCCCAACTCCTCCCACACTCCACTAAAAAAAATCCTTCCTGAGTGCATTCAGTTACACTCTAAACGTCACCTTATGTGGTTCTCACGCAACGCTCCGCCCTCTCTCTTACCAAGTTGTCGTAGCAACCTTAGACTGTTCTGTACCTTTACTCGAACATTACATTAGTACCTTTTCGCAATCATTCGACTTCTCTCCTGAGAAAGCGGTCAATTTCTATGTAAGACATCATATGTTAGTGAGAAATTCTTCGGTTGAAATTCTTGGGTTCGTCACAGTTTTCGAAAAGAAATCTTGAAAACTGCGGAAATTTTTTTTGCGGAAGTTTCTCATCTCAGATCGAATAATTCTTCCATTTCTCATATTTTTTTTTCACAATATTTCTTAGTTTTTGTGCTCCCACAGATATAAGCAGAATATTAGCAAGCTCTTATCAAGTTCCCAGGAAGAAGCCCTGTTCAGTTTTCACCACAACTAGGCAGGAAAACAGAGTCACATGTCCTGCTCTGTAGTCCTTCAGCAGAATCCTATACCTACGCATAATCTGAGCGGATTAGGCTTATCCACACACAAAGGCTTCTTATACCTTTGATCCATCAGGGCTTTGACGTTGACATCCAGATGTCCAGGAACTTTGATTAGTACTACCATGAGCGCTAGAAACCGAGAGGTGTCGGAATTCTCAGCGCTTTTTTCACCGTTCTGCTCGCAAACTCATTTTCTGTCAAAATATCATAAGAATTTTTCATCCACTATTGTGAGAATGTTCGCGAAATATACACATTGATAATTAACTACTGGATATTTCTTGACAGAAACGTTCAAACCCTTGAAAATGGCACTCAAGTTCACTTCTCTATCGTAAATTCCTCACTTCCTCCATATCCTGAAAGATCCAATGTGGGGCACTTGTAAGATTTGTTCCACATAAGAGTAGTATTTCGAAATTGAATGATTTACTGGTGATCGACAGCATAACGAATTAAAAATGTGGTGAAGCCATTTGATCCCGGAACAAGCCTTCCAGCACGGATCCAACATATGGCTCAAAATAATTTCATTCACATCGACATATCCAATAGCAGTAGCGGACACAGAAAGTCGGGCAGGAGGGAGAGGGGGCTAGGAAAAAAATTAGGATCTCCGCCGTTTTGGGGCTCCAGACAAGATTATCTTAAAAATAATAATAGAAATAAACAATTGAAAACTGTCTAATACAAAGTTTTTATTTAGTTTGTAAAATAATTTCGAAAATTCGATGACCCATCCTCGAGGGAGGGGGGGGGCTCATGCTACGGGCTCTCATTTCAAGGAAGGAGAGGGTGGAGGGGCAAATGATGACCGTGAACAAGACCGTTCACTTTTACCCAACTTAGAAGGCCTTTGTTTCCGAATAAACAGAACCTACAGTTTGCAAAAACAGTAGCGGCCAGTAGCATATAATCACAGGCACAGTTGAGGGTAAAATCTCCCACTATGCCTCAACTATGGACTCAGCTACATATTCCCATGCTAAATTGCTGTTTTGGAGTCCCTATGGACCTTTGATGCATGTTCGAAATCCCATTTTCATAGATCAATCCAGAGACGACTTATAGCAAAAGGTTCCCTGCTCAATACGGTCGCAGGTCACATCGTATTGACCGCTACTGTATCTCAAATGGATGGTAGGAAGAGCGGCATTGGCTCAATTTGTGCTTCATCCTCCTCTTCTTTGTTGTTGTTCCGGCATATTTTACGTCAAAGGAATGAAGTATCATAAAAACTACTACTCAGACAAATTTTCGGAAGGACCGCGGCAGAAAACCGGAAGAACCGACAGGTGACCTGCGATCCTTCCGAATAGCTGCTGCGGTCCTTCCGGATAGCTGCTGCGGTCCTTCCGATTAGTTGCTGCGGTCCTTCCGAATAGTTGCTGCGGTTCTTCCGAAAACTTTTCTGAGCGCCTCAAAGCTCGCTACAGAGCCGATATTACCCCGTGGATTCACCACATGGTGGTACCCACGCACAAAAAATGATGACCTGGGTGAAGGTCGGTGGTTTTGCAACCAGACATACCAATGAAGCCAATTTCTTATCGCTAATTTGAAAGCCACAACTTTTTGTTGACCGCAACAAAACTGAGCTCCGTATATTAGAAGGGTTTGATAACGCTCACTCTCTCTCCTGCATTCTGCTGCGGTCCTTTCGGTTTTCTGCTGCGGTCCTTCCGAACCGATCCCTACACAAATCTATTCTGCTGCGGTCCTTCCGAAACATTCCCACGGTGTTCGGAAGGACCGCAGCAGAAAACATTCTGCTGCGGTCCTTCCGAATCTTTTTATCTCTGTGTCTCTCGCTTCTTAACCACATGGTCGAGATCTCTTTCTGCTGCGGTCCTTCCGACATTTTGTCTGAGTATCCTACACATTCCTTTTAATGGGAGCAGTTTGTTAAGACTACATATATGAGTGCTAATACTTCGAGAAAAAAACCACTAATGTGAGAAAGTGTAGTTTTTCCCTAACAAGTAATTGTAAGTTCGTCAGAATCTGAGAAATTCTATCAACCTCAACCTGAAGACACCTGTTCCTATTCGTACTGGGATTTAACAACTACTCCACGAGTAGGAGTCTACGTCGCTATCCTGACAGCGTCAACCCCACTCATTTATTGATCCAATTCATTCATTCATTTACTTATTCATTCATTCACTCATTCATTCATTCATTCATTCATTCATTCATTCATTCATTCATTCATTCATTCATTCATTCATTCCCATTCATTCATCCATCCATTCATTCATTCATTCATTCATTCATTCATTCATTCATTCATTCATTCATTCCATTCATTCATTCATTCACCTTCATTCATTCATTCATTCATTCATTCATTCATTCATTCATTTTCATTCATTCATTCACATTCATTCATTCAACCATTCATTCGTTCATTCATTCATTCATTCATTCATTCATTCATTCATTCATTCATCCATTCATTCATTCACCATATTCATTCATTCATTCATTCATTCGTTCATTCATTCATTCATTCATTCATCCATTCATTCATTCATTCACTTCATTCATTCATTCATTCATTCATTCATTCATTCATTCATTCATTCATTCATTCATTCATTCATTCATTCATCCATTCATTCATTCATTCATTCATTCATTCATTCATTCATTCATTCATTCATTCATTCAATTCATCAATCATTTTCGTTCACTCATTCATTCATTCATTCATTCATTCATTCATTCATTCATTCATTCATTCATTCATTCATTCATTCATTCCATTCATTCATCCATCCATTCATTCATTCATTCATTCATTCATTCATTCATTCATTCATTCATTCATTCCATTCATTCATCAATCATTATCCATTCATTCATTCATTCATTCATTCATTCATTCATTCATTCATTCATTCATTCATTCAATTCATCAATCATTCTCCATTTCTACCTCTTAGATGTACCATATCCTAACCACTCAATAACGTCTACGAGAACCACCATTTAGATTCTTTTGAAGGCATTGTATGGCAGCTGCCACGATAATTGTCGGTTTGCATGGCGTCAAATTCAATGCACCGTCTGCAACAGAATCAAATTTTCTAGAACACGGAATAGATCTTCTTTTGTTCAACAATCATTAAGCAACAGAAACACTCTGCTGAAAGACAGGAAATGTGCGATGTATGTATAGTCTACAGGGTGTTCCACATGAAGTGTGACGCAAAATATCCACAACTTTGAACCAATCAATTCGAACAAGAGTTATTTACTTTTTTTAATAGACATAAAAATACTGCATGAGGTCTTACACGTCAAATTCCGAGTGATCGCCTTCACTGACTGGCTTTTTGCTCCAGGATGGACTAGTTGGCAAAATCCGAAAGGTTGAGATTGGGCGAGTTTGACGGCTTAACATTTATGGTCCAGAAACCCGAATAATTGGTCTCAATCCATTCCAATGTCTTCACTTGCTAGTGCTCAATTTTGTTGGAAGATTAAGCCAATGTCGTCAGCGTTTTCTTTGGTCCATTGAATCACCGCATCCTCTAAGAGAATGGATTTTCTATAGCCCGTCGCATGACATGTGGACCACCATGTATACAACCCTTTTGAGGGTAATTCCCTTTGATTTCGCGTAGGCTACATGCACTACCCATAAAATTGGACTCCACATATTTTGACCAATGGGGTTCAACCTCAACAAGACCGCCCACTTCCGCTTCGGCCTAGTAATAAGATTAATGATCGTGCAAACATAATGTGTATTAGAACGGAATGATCGTTGTTCTTGTTTAGCAGCAATACCACTCTCGATCCCCAGCCCCTTCACCTCATTATACAAAATCCAAGGTCCTGAACAGTTCCAGAGCAGCTTCTTCCTAGCGTTTCACAAGGGCACGCGATGCGATAGTGGGTTCGGACAACTTGAACGATGTTTTCAGTAGAAATAGTACCTATTAATTGATTACTTGGTGAACAACAAGGATGAAAACGAACACAAGGATACATCTACACCTACCGGACAGTACTGCATATCAAGTCGGGGAATTACTGAAACGTAGCGGAAAATTCCGTCCCTGGATATGCGAAATTTATAGGGAATCAAGTAGGATCCGAGGGTAAATCTGTGTCATTGACATGCTTAGCCTGGGTAATCTCAATGATGAATGCGGCTCCGGATGAGATCTCCCCCCCCCCCCCCCCC
>JARK01001350.1:2609537-2621461 GCA_000688135.1 Ancylostoma ceylanicum | reverse complement strand
CCCCCCCAATAGCAAGGCGTCTTGAAGCTGTCCAGAAAATTCAGTTACTCCACTAGACCAAATAGTACTTCCCTCGAATTTCGAAAATATTCCATCGTGAAAACTCGTGAAAAATCCATATCAACTAAAATCTAACCCTTGATCCATGACAACCGCTATCCACATTGAGTTAAGCCAACATTAAAGGTCGTACCAATGAGAATTGCCATACACATCGAAAATTCCTAGTCGAAAAGCATTGCCAACGCACGCGACAAGAAATGTGAATCGCAGTGCCCGGTGTGAACAGTCTACTCAACGACACGCCAGTTAACAAGTGTACGCTCATGAGCAGAAATTGGGGGAAAAGTTAGCCAATTAATAAAAGATCAATATGAACCTTAGCTCGTGCTGGAACAAACACCAAAATACGGATTTACTCTGCCAAGGTTCAAGGAAATTCAAACCTTTACTAGTATTTTGAATATTCCTGAGAGGTAATTTTCTAAATTTTTCCTTGATTTTAGGTAATTTTTTCTTGACTTTTCTTTCAAATTTTCGAAACATTTTTGAGCATTTTTCTTAGAAATTTAGCAAGAGGCAGGAGACTTCCACCTCTATATTCCAGCCTGTCTTCTTGCTGTCCGCAATTCCAGCAGACCCATAGTTTTTTTCTGAAGTCCCCACCTCTTACAGGACTAACTATCGCCACTCTTCCCTATACATACTGGACCTACGCTACAGTAAACCAAAATCAGCAACATGTAAGTGCTACGCGAGTAAAACTATACGTGCCCACCTTTTCGCAGCACAGTGCTCTCAAATTCTGGTTTTTTAACATTATTTTCCCAGTGAAACAGGTGCAACGCCATCAAATGTACTCCAAGAAAAAAATTTAATTTACATTTCAAATTATCGCAGTATTTGAGAAATACAGCTTATTCCACTGTAGCCACTAAGTACATATTCAATGATTCAAGCGACACTCGGTTTGTACTCGAGATTCTCCTATAAGAATACAATTCACCACCCAGACCTTTTAATACAGTACTCCCCCCCCCCTCGTCGTAGCCCACGTAACCGTTTGTTTCTCACGTCCACAACTACAAAACTGCCACGGAAGTTGCTTTTAGGCAAACTTCAAAATGAAGTAGTCACAGGAAGTCCTGGGTTTTCTTCTAATTCGGAAGACTATGAATGTTTTCCGGGGGCGTTTAGATAAAATTCAGCGAATTTTCAGTAAATACGCTAGAATTTTGTGAAAATAAATGAATAAATGGAAGTGTCGCAATTCCACAGACATTTCCGCAAGCTGTGCTCTCACGTGGGTGTGAACCATTAGACACCAAAGGTAAGCGATCCTGAATGCTTGAAGAGGTTGTTGACTTCGTGTCGTTATCCGGAACCTCATCCAATCCCATAGGTTGTCATAGGTCCTAGCATGGTTTGATTGACTAAACAGCGAGGCTGAGAAAAATGGAATTAATATATCCATGAAACGTCCTGACATATCTATGGGAGATAGATGATAGTCAATCGTTATTGCACCTCAGAAAGCGGGGCCGCGCCGCACCACCTACGCGGCGCGGTAGACCATTTGGGCGCGTCTCCATGGCTAATTCCTTCAAACACAAGCATTCTTTCTAGAATTTTTGACTTCACGTTGAACTATCCGTGGAAATAAAAGAATAAAGCAGCAATCTCGGCAATGCTTAAAAAATGCCCAGCTGGTCCACCGCCCAGCGTAAATGTAATCTGTGTGCATGCCTGCAATTGCAGACTCCAAATGCGATTGAAGCAATTTTTCTTTAAAGCCTTTCTCCTCTCTCCAGCACCTTGACACACTAAAACTCATTACGCGGGGTTTATTCATTCCTACTACCTCACTACTAGGAAGGGTTTCACCGCGATGATTCAGTAATCGCCAGCTTCAGCCCTTCCATGCCCCTGATCACATTGCGAAGTCCCAAATAATCCCTTACGGGTTCCCCTCACACGTCTTCTGGGAGTAAAGACGTCATCACTTTAGTCACATTCCTTCAGCTTCTCCGTAATTGCACAACTGCTATAAATCTCACGGTTTTGTTGCCTAACCCTTCGCTGAGCTTATTCTCCTAGCTGAGACAAGTTGCTCACCTTCTAGCAATTTCACTTATAGGAAATTCTCATCAAAAGAAACATTGAATTTAAGGTGACGATGGTGTCGTCGTTCGCGCCGCCCAACATACCGGTCCTGCCACGAAATGGAATGATACGCACATATGATAATCAGGACAGGACATTTACACGACCGTACTCCGCGAAAACAGTGTTCTTCTACAAAGAGGGCGATGAATACTTCACTGTGAGTGATCCTTCATTATCTTCGGTTCGATCCTGAACCCTCATGCTCATATTTGGTTATGGCTCAAGGATAAGATCCATCCTGCTCATAAGAAATTGATAATACCATTTATGCGGAAATTCCTAATCCAGAAAAAGATCCTGGACTCTATGAAATTATCACTAACAATATCATCCACAGACCATGTGGGCCAGTAAATCCAAACCACACTGTATGAAAGATGGGAAATGTGCGATAACGCATCGCAGAGAGTCCATCAGAAAATCCAGACGGGAGAGGTGGCCATGCTCTGTATAAAAAAGCGAAAGCCACGAGAAGGGGTTTACAAGGAATCGCCTCAAAAATACAACAAATAGAGAAATAAATTGCAAATAACCCTTAGAAAATCAAGAAATAGAAAATCTTGTCTTCATGTCAGTTCAGGTACAGAATGGAGTCAACCAGTTGGGTAAGCAAGCCTTTTACTAACCGCTTTTCTGGGTAGGTGCACAAGGCTAAATACTAATCATTCGACTAATTGTAAGTAATGAATACAATGGTAGTTACTTCATCTCAATTTTTGTGCTAATTTTGTGAAGACTGTGACCCTACCATTACTATAATTTTACATATTACAAAATTGCAATTATTACAGTATGCCTTACCGCAATAATCCGTGTATATCCAAGGCAGTGCTCGGTTCTGAGCATGTATGTGCATGGCAAACCTTTAAAGAATTGTAAGGTTGCTCGTCATTTCTTACGTAAAGAGGATGCGTCTTCACCTCCCTAATAGTTTATTATTTATTTATTTGATTTTTTTGCTTAATTATTTGTTTATGCATCTATTTATTTCAAATTTATTTATTCACTTATTTGGTCAATTATTTGTTTGCTTAGTTACTTCATGTACTCAAGGTATGCCTGTAATGAAAACCAGCATTCGGCAAAAAAAAAAAAACAAAAATGGGTAAAATTGAAGGTAGGAAAGAGAGTAAAAGGTGTTCTGATCAAAATCGCAATCAGTGAATGGAATCCATGTCAAAAACAAAACAAATACAAGGAAAATGAATATGTTCTTTTATTTCTCCACCTACCCATCAGCCCAACAATCTCTGTTTAAAACTAACATCATGAAGCTTTTTTTCCAAAAATAAGAAAAAAATAGATGGCGTTCCCTATAAAAAAAACTGTTTTGCAGTCCAACAATCAAATTCAACATCATTCCATCGCCTCCGCTTTATTGCACCTGGATGTGCCATAAACAGAAAAAAGCCAGCAAAAACCATTATGCCCATTAGATCTTGTGTTCCTTGGTGAGCTAGACATTACCCATTTCCTCACGCAATCCAAAGCCATGTTACATTTTTTGCGGATTCGTATCCTCAGACCCTGTCGGAACTAGTGCCAAGACAACATTTTAGCCTGGTACACTGCGGATCACTTAACCTTTAGCTTTATTCATACCAACTTTAGCTCTATTTGGTGCCGTATTGCCTCCTATTTTTTCGATGGGTTTTTGTGCATTGGTTCCATACTACAATACTGCTCACGGGATGTCGAAAACCGACGGTCGCTCCGCGGAGTCACCGTCGCTAACCGTCGCTTTGCTATAACTTCCTTAGAACTGCACCAATTAACGCGAATTGGTCACCATTCGATTTGTCTCAAGGAGATCTTTCCGATGGCCTACTGTATGTCAGGGTAAACTTTTCGTTTACTGGTTTTCCTCCGAGTAATCGATATATCGATCGATAGCGCGTAATGGATCGAACCAGCAGTAGCGGAAACTCGTGCAATGAACTGGAACTCAAGCTCAAATTTGATTGTTCCCACTAATTTGAGGCAAAAGCTCACGAAATCAAGCATCATGAAGCAGAACTTAGCAAATTCCACGCTCTTCCGTAGACATTCAATTTTTTACGCAGTTGCTATTAGACCATGTTGTTGCTGTAGATCTAGCGGAGTTGAGTAAGGAAGAACTTCAGGCCCGAGAGTACTTTTTGTCTACTTCACTCTCTGCAAGTGCGAGTTCTGTACGTCCACTGACCCCGACGCTATGCTCTCCCAAAATACAGACTTTCATTGTGCTTTGTGGCAACCTCGATGTTGAGGGAGCGACAGGTCACTTGCGAGAAGAGCTACTCATCTCTTATAAAAACCCAAAAACAAGCACTAAGTGGACTTCTAAAAAACACAGTAGACGTGGTTCCAGCTGTTTTCTTTTGTCGAGTAGGACTGTGCTAATTTTGCCCGAAATTTAGCCACATTTCTGCAACCTCTTGTACCGGCCCTAGGAGGATGTTCGAACAGTGGGTGCCTATGTTCTCTGAAAGACTTCGTGAAGTATGACATCCTGTGCCAAAACCTAAAGTTTCTGAGAGATTTAATTTTTCAGCACTGTTGGGTGCGATAAAGCTTCTCGTAGGACCCTGAGGGTGGGACCGTGTCGCATTTGTGGTGCCTCTCAGGTTCGATGCCTGCCCAAGGAAATCTTTTTGCAAAATGTTCACTCTGATGAAAGAAGCCCTTATTTGGGCGAACTCATGAATATTTCGATCTCTTACAAAGGTTTCTTTTCAATATTGTGCCGTTTTTCGCATTACAGATCCGTTACTGGTCGAAATATTCATGAGTTCGCCCAAATAAGGGCTTCTTTCATCAGAGTGAACATTTTGCAAAAAGATTTCCTTGGGCAGGCATCGAACCTGAGAGGCACCACAAATGCGACACGGTCCCACCCTCAGGGTCCTACGAGAAGCTTTATCGCACCCAACAGTGCTGAAAAATTAAATCTCTCAGAAACTTTAGGTTTTGGCACAGGATGTCATACTTCACGAAGTCTTTCAGAGAACATAGGCACCCACTGTTCGAACATCCTCCTAGGGCCGGTACAAGAGGTTGCAGAAATGTGGCTAAATTTCGGGCAAAATTAGCACAGTCCTACTCGACAAAAGAAAACAGCTGGAACCACGTCTACTGTGTTTTTTAGAAGTCCACTTAGTGCTTGTTTTTGGGTTTTTATAAGAGATGAGTAGCTCTTCTCGCAAGTGACCTGTCGCTCCCTCAACATCGAGGTTGCCACAAAGCACAATGAAAGTCTGTATTTTGGGAGAGCATAGCGTCGGGGTCAGTGGACGTACAGAACTCGCACTTGCAGAGAGTGAAGTAGACAAAAAGTACTCTCGGGCCTGAAGTTCTTCCTTACTCAACTCCGCTAGATCTACAGCAACAACATGGTCTAATAGCAACTGCGTAAAAAATTGAATGTCTACGGAAGAGCGTGGAATTTGCTAAGTTCTGCTTCATGATGCTTGATTTCGTGAGCTTTTGCCTCAAATTAGTGGGAACAATCAAATTTGAGCTTGAGTTCCAGTTCATTGCACGAGTTTCCGCTACTGCTGGTTCGATCCATTACGCGCTATCGATCGATATATCGATTACTCGGAGGAAAACCAGTAAACGAAAAGTTTACCCTGACATACAGTAGGCCATCGGAAAGATCTCCTTGAGACAAATCGAATGGTGACCAATTCGCGTTAATTGGTGCAGTTCTAAGGAAGTTATAGCAAAGCGACGGTTAGCGACGGTGACTCCGCGGAGCGACCGTCGGTTTTCGACATCCCGTGAGCAGTATTGTAGCAATCACAGCACATACTAGCACCCGCTTCAATACTTTTTTTCTGACTTTCAAGTTTTTAGGTCCGTGATGTTTTAGGTTTTTTTTTGGTTTTTTTTGCTGTTACTACCTGATCTCAGAATCGATCGGCGGCTAGAAAAAACAAACAGCCTAAAGAATGCGTCCGTGACTTTGTCTGCAATTACGGCTGCTGTGTGGTGTCCGTCGGCTGATCAGCTGGTTCGACCTAATTTTTAGATCTTCTGATATATCACCGAGTCACAGTAGGAAAGCACCAAAGTATTAGATTGGTCCGAAAGTCGTGCACCAAATGTCACACTCTTTTTCAAACAATCATCATCGCTCATATGTGAGACCCGGTCTGCCAAATTCTATAGCTGAGTAGTAGAACATTCTACAGTATTCTATTGCCAGAGAATTTCAGTTTAGGATCAAGAAATTCTGGAATAAAATTAAGTGCTGGTGCAAGACCTTCGGACCAACCTATGTATTAGAAAGAATCACATCATATGCACGTGAATAAATTAATTAATTCATCAAATCGAAGCAACTGCTCAGCCGGCTGGAACCAGGCCGCATCCGCAATTGCAGACAAAGTCCCAGAAGCACTCCATTAGCTACCCGACTGTAGGAATCGTCGGTTCCTTTGACGGATTTTTCGGAATTTTCGATGAATCACTTATTCGTTGCAATAACGGAAAAAGAGCCCTGATCGTAATACGTTAATTCTTTACGTTAATAACACTTACTAACGATTTTGAGGACGCGTCACTGGACACTATACAGGGGACAAACCTACCGTAACCCTGCAGAACTTACTCTGCCCACCAGCGCATCTGATTAGCTGATTTTTTTGGAATTTACAGTAATTCTACTCTGTGAAGATGATCACCATACGCAGTAAGGTGATCCCTCAAAACAATGAATTCTGAATTTCTATCCGAAAACGTAATCCAAAACCTGCGCTACATACGGCGCAACTTTTGTACAAGGCTCAAACTAAACATCACTGAAGGACCTGGAAAATTACAGCTGGATATTTATGGATATCTCACATACATTTCGAGCTTTCCCACCCTCACTGTACTATTATATTTATGTAAACGAAGACAGATCATTTTAGATCCTCAGTGTGCAATGTAAGTGCTGATTACTTCATTTATAACCATGAAAAAAGCCAGAATGTGGTCATATATGGCAAAAAATTTTCTAATTAGGTGGCGTCACTTCTGTTATAGCTCGTTGTAATTCCTATTACTAAAACATCTGCTTCTCAACCACCCAATAACACTATTTGTAGCTATGTCTGATTACTTGCGCGCATAATGTAGGCGTTACCCAACCAACCGAAACTATAAACTATGCAGATAAACCTTGGATAGTCGACGGAGTTACTCTGCAATTGACACCACTAGGGCATAGGATGAGCGCCACAACCTGTGGATGTATCAAATAAACCTATTTTAGAAGGCAATGAGCAACTTTTGTATCACTCGCCCAGATTGTTCCTTATGATTAGATGTCCCTGCAATTCAAATTATCCTAGATCTCCAGCCAGCAATTCCTCAAGATCTCAACCATTTTCCCCAATTTCTCAAGCACCCATAGGCGGGCGAAGCTAATCATTTATGTCAGTTGTCCCAAGTTCTCCAACAACAAAATCTACCATCCTAATCTCTGAAACTATACTTTCGCTTTGCATTTGCGAATCTATCCGCGCGCGCGAACTAGAAAAAACCGCAAATTGCAGGCGTTTGATATCAGCCACTTGTCCGTGTGATCACCATAGAAACGGCCACTAATCCAGAGAGAAAGGAATTTCATTAGAAAACCCGCAACAGGCGCGGGAATCGAACACGAGGACATGAGTTGTCTGGGGGGCTGACACCTCCTGCAAGGTGGGCAACTGTCAGAAAACGAATTCTTGGCAGGTTTCAGCTGCAGATCTCTGCAAAACCAAGAATTATTCTTCTTCGATTCTTGACACCTTTGAAAAATAACTGATTTGGGTCTCCTAATCAACACCAAAAGAAAACAAGGAAAGTCAAGAAGTGAAATAATTATATGAATTTGTTCAGGATCTGTTTAGTTTTTTTTTTTCTTTTTCGTGCACTATCCTTATACGAAAACTCATCACTGCATTCAGTTCCTTCTTGTACTCGCCGGTAAGGTAAAAGGACCTTACAAAAGACGTGAAATGTTGGAAGATGCAGCACGCAGAAGTTGGTTGGCTACCTGATCCACGATGCATTGTTAGGGCCGCAACCATCGCTAATATCACCCAGGGTAAAACGTATCAACACATCGCAGATTTATCCGTCGTTAACAAGGTCGTCAACAATATCACCCTGAGTAACCTCAGTGATGGCCTGGCGGTCTGCATAGTTGGGATTACCCAGGGTAAACGTGTTGAAGTCTTCGCTAGCGATGGGTAACTTCGACGAATGCTCACACGGCTACTTTGGACAGTCCCAATAATGCATCCACGAGCCGCATGCATCATTGGGATTACCCAGGGTAAACGAGTTAACATCCAATATGCCTATCGTTGACGTGGGCGACAGCCGTTACCCTGGTTGAACTGCAACTAGTTTCAGGCCCTGGGGATGGTTCTTTTTACTTCTGAACCAACCAGGTTTTTAAGTGGAAAAGTTTATTATTGGCCTGACGTTTCGACTGAATCGTCTGGCCAATAATCCTGGGGGATGGATAATATCATGCCCAAAGGTATAGGTATTACCCATGGTTAGCATTTGGGTACAGATATGAAGTTCGGGTAAATATTTTGATAAATGCCGGGCAAAGGGCAAATTCGGGCACGCCAGCACGTTTACCATGGGCAATTCTAATTATGCATCTGCGCTAGGATTCATGGACGTAAAACCAAGCGAAACCAGGTCAGCAAATTTATTTTTGCGTCCTGCGTCTCTCAGTTTTACGTAGTCTATGGGATAACCAATCACGGTAGCCATCGTTGGTTTGCATGATTAGCGTTTCATGGATCCCAGCCCTTGACGTGCCTGAATCCTAGCCAAGACAAGTGCTGGTTCATGAAGCTTCCAATTTCAGCAGGCTGGTGGAAGAAAATCCGCTAATAATTTAGTTGAAAACATAGCAAAAAACACTCAAGAACGCTCTTGCCAAATTTCAATAAATACGACCCCCCCCCCTCCCCCGCTGGTCTGAGCACTGAGCTGTATTGGGTACAGTGCCTGTGCCACTTCACCATTCATGAATAAAGTGTTCAAATTTCAGGGCGTCCGAGTCCCAATATCCAAGAGCCGCTACCGCAACTTCGACAGCTTGCTCGATGACCTGAACGCGAACATCCAGATGCCGTTCGGGGTCCGTCGCCTCACGACTCCAATGGGACGAACATCAATCCACGACATCGACCAACTACAGCACCTTGGAAAGTGAGTCGGAGTACTGTGGCGGTACAAATACGGTATTCACTTGGGCTAGCAGCAGCTCTCGGCCTCCTGGCCATAGAACACGTGATCGCCTTAATCCGATCTGATATTCCATACAATAGGGAGATTCTTCCCATGAATAGGATCGGGTTAATGGATTCTCGGTGGCGACTAGTGGCGCACGCTCCCTCACTATCGCTGCGGCACATTCGCCCTTTACATTGTTAGCAAAACTTCTACAAAAAAATCCTGGATTCATTGCAGTGACATCACTTTTGTCTCGTTCCATGGCATCATTACCGCACCGACGCTCCGGAATGATTGCCTTATTTGTCCCGTTGAGGGGAAATTAAAGGAATTAATCATCGTGTCGTAAAGACCAGTGCCTATGGCAGCCTCCACCCTCTACTGGTTGCTGCTTTGCCGTTCTCACCAAATGTTCGACAAATATACAATATTTTCATCTGCTATTGAAATCCCTAAAGTACCTCGATTTTGCTTAGCACTCGACTCTCTCTCTCTCAGTAACTTAGAAATAATTGGTTTTCATGATGAGAACCAATTTTTTCTCGGATGACGCGGAGCGCCCACATAATTTTTTGTGAAACCTATGAAACTTTCAAATTCAGTGGAAAAACAAATTCTGATTCACGCAGGCGATGATGCCCGCATTGCCAGGAGAGGCATTTTTGAAGTCATTCGTCAGGATTAGGCCATAATAAAGCAAAGAAATAATTTGACAAAGTCCTCTGCTCCTCGTGAGCAGAAATCCCCAGTAAAGGATAAATAATCAATCGTATTCAGGATGTAAAATCTCAGCGCCTGTCCCTGTTTTCCCCTTTTTTTCGCAATACAATTAAATTTATTTAGACGAATAATCAAGTAAAGAAAAAAGAGAAAAGTAGAAAAACCAGAACACCTTCACGAATGGCAATTTTTGTTACCTGTTCCATAACCGACCTACTCATTACGCAGAGTTTCTACAGCACGTGAAAAACCGCCAAAGACTTTTGAGTTACCCTGTACATTGTTCATGGTCATAAAACGATATGACCAAAATTTGCTCACAAGAAATATTGTGTTCTAAGAACTTTGGAAAAATTCTGCTAAAGGCGCTCAGAAATCTCACAAAATGTTTTGCTGAAAACAACATTTACTCATACTTCTAATGTTGGCTATTCAAAACCTGATGAACATTGAACATGTTTGCAGAAGAGCTTTTTTAGCTCTTCTTATTCGGCCTCTCCTAGCGCCAGTTCTTGTCTTATGAACCATTTTTTGCTCACAATTTCTGCTAGTTTTTTCCAGAGGTTTAGGAATTTAAGAGTTAACCCTCAGCCTTTAATTTTTCGAAGACTTTTCTAGACCTTTTTGTGGGGTCTCTATTTCTCATTCTACCCAGCATCAATTCCAACTAAGCGCAGCTTACATAGCTTCAGCTGGTTTTTAAGAGAAATTTTGTAGACCAAGCACAAAAATGTGATAAATACTAGCCTTGATGATTTTATTTATTAATCTAATTTACCTAGAAATTTTATTTCAAACCGAGGGTACTACAGAATTAATATTATTACCAGTCTGGCCGTCCGGCTGACGCCGGACTTCCAGACTTTCCTTTATGCTCGCTTCGCTCGCATGACTTCACCTCGCATCCATCCTAGAAGAATAATGGGCATGCAGATTTCGCTCCGTTTTCCCTAGATCCCCTCCTCATAAAAAAATGGACTGATTAAAGAGAACTGCTTGCGTCTCTCAGTACAATTTAATCATTCTCTCGGGTGAAATAGCTAATAGTAACTATATGTAACCGATTCAACCTGGAAGGAACACGGGAATTGGTTTATCATCCTTTGTTTGCTGTGAGTGATCCATTGATAACAATCAGCATGGACGTATAAAAGAGGACGGAGCGGTGTGATCAGACTCAAATGAGGGTAGAACACGCTGGAGGGGGCGAAATGAGGGCAGAATGATATGGGTGAAATAATTAAGACGGGACCTTGGTACTTTCCCTTTAAATTTAGGCGTCAGAGGACAATTAGAATAAACGACGACTTAATTAAAAGGGTTTTCGCGGTACTTTGCACCGGCTCATCTCTTCTCCATCTGTCGACCCGTTCGCAGAAGTTTCCCCACATTTCGACGCCGGTGCACCCTCATCCTACCGTTGGACCCGTCCCCCGGCGTTCTCTTGAGTGAAAGAACTAATTGTAGCTATATTTGACCGATTCAACCTGGAATGAACACGGGAAATGGTTTATCATCCTTTGTTTGCTGTGAGTGATCCATTGATAACAATCAGCATGAACATATAAAAGTGGACGGGGCAGTGTGTTCAGACACAAATGAGGGTAGAACACGCAGGAGGGGAGGTGATGTAGGCAGAATGGTATGGGTGTTGTAATAGTCACTGCACCTCCATCTGTCGACCCGTTTGCAGGCGTTTGCCCACTTGTGTACGCCGATGTACCCTTATCACAACGGCGACCCGGCTCCCCCCACTTTGGACGCCGGCGTACCCTTATCACAACGGCGGACCCGACTCCCCCCACTTTGGACGCCGGCGTACC
>JARK01001350.1:2582729-2602805 GCA_000688135.1 Ancylostoma ceylanicum | reverse complement strand
GGGGGGGGGGGGGGGGGGGGGAGGGAATAAGTTATTGTACAATGTTTGCTCTTTTATTTTTCCACCAGGAACCCATGATCAATTCCTCTCTTTTTTTTCTGCCGAATAGAGGAAAGTTCGAAATATCTTCCAGTCAAAACCCCGTGCTCTGGGATGGTTTTGCTTTCGAGCAGTTGGCGTCGAAATACAATTTTGAAAAAAGTGGGTTGTTGTGGTATTTTCCAAAATCCACCAAATCTTCGTGATGCGGTTCATGGCCCTATGCTTCTCAATGCCCGGGCTTTCTCATAACAACTGATGACAAGAAAAATGAGAACGGAAAACCACGACCCCATGCACCCAGTCATTACCAATTCGCACCAAATTTGCTTTTAAGGATTTCTTTTACTGGAAGACAGAGCTCAGCCAGGAATTTGATATGGGCGGAAAAATAGCATAAAAATGCTACAAATGCTACTAAATGGTTACGGAGCTTAGGCCCGCATACTGGACAACTGTGCTTCTCGAAACCTATGGCTCAACTTTCTCATCCAAACAACATTTGAAACAGACTCGTTCTCTGGTTTTATCACCACTAATCTCAAGTGGATTTTGCACCGACATCTCGTAATCGACCCAATAACATCAAATGAGTTGTTTATCCCAACCGAAACCGTTGTGAAAACTGTTTTTGTAGCTGTTCTGCTCGAAAAATGAGGGCTGAATCTGCGCACTTGGCGGCACTAGAAATCTCCAGTGAAAGTTTTTAAAAACTTCTCGCAGGTTCCCAGGGCATGTTTGCAATCAGAAATTAGAGCAAATCTAGCTCTATCAAAGATGTCCTAGCGCGGCGCAAAACATATCACTACTGCAGAGAAAAAAGCCAGTAAAAGTTGACAGGCAGCAAAATAATTTACGCCCCTGTATTCATCATAGTACCTCCAAACATGTAGGTTTACAAAATACATTTCGAAAGTTTTTGGTTGGTATAACTTGATGGTTCAGTTGACAAAAATCTTCATTGCTGGTTCCGTCTTTCCATATGCAAACATTCATTCTCCTGTTTCTCTTCACAACATGCCATGCCCTCCTGGGTTCGATCGGTAGGAAACAATCTGTGGGGGCAATGGGTAAATTGACGTGCAATGGTAGACCAGCACAAGGAATAAAAGTAAAGCTGTACGACGAGGAAATAAGTGAGCATTGCCTAATATACAGCTTCTGAAAGAACACTGCACTTGGACCTCAACCGTGTTTCAGTTGCGGACAGAAAGTTGGATCAGGACAGAACCGATGAGAGTGGCAAGTTCATGTTGTCCGGCACAGCTAGAGAAATATCACCGATCGATCCACATTTGAATATCTATCACAAATGCAACTATGGAGGGGTAAGAATTAAGAATTTTCTTTGTCTAAATTTTGCCTAGTTTCCAAGCATTCCCAGAACTACGTAGCAGTTCATAAGTTTTGAAAAATAATAGGTATCTCTATCAGCAACTGTATATGAGCTGTACAATTTAGCCCTGTCACAAGAAGATCACCATAAAAATTCCGCCGAAATACGTTAATGGTGGCGATGAAGTGGAACGATACTTCGACCTAGGAACTCTAGAACTTGCTACGATGTCAAAAAAGCAGTCAACCGACTGCATCAACTGAATTCTTCTACGCCTCTAAAGCAAAGTTTTATTGAAAAATAGCGATTACCTTGTGTACAGCTTAGAACCGGTTCAGTTATTCCGAAATTTCCTCGGTATCCTTATCGACTGGAATATGTTTTTTTGGTAATGAATTAAATGATGGTTTTTGGTAATGATGAAATGAATGATAGAATATCATATCCAGCCATTGTTTAATGCAAAAAAACGCTATATAAAGAAAGCACAAAGGGAGGAGAGTAGAGGAACAAATCTACATGTGGACTCTGGGATAGTAAAGAGGACCTTGTAAAAGTCCACAGTGTTGAACTAAACCCTACAC
Organism: Ancylostoma ceylanicum; assembly: GCA_000688135.1. NCBI lineage: Eukaryota > Metazoa > Nematoda > Chromadorea > Rhabditida > Ancylostomatidae > Ancylostoma > Ancylostoma ceylanicum. The sequence goes on along the minus strand of JARK01001350.1, from coordinate 2,600,846 downwards.
TTCGTCTTCACGCCAGATGCGCAATTTACATGACAGCTCATGCTATCTGAGAACAAAGCAGGGTCCGGATATACTATTGAAGTGGTGAAAGTGTAAACTTGTCCAAATTTTTCGTTTATCTGTCACCCATCAACAGATTTATTGCTGCCTGGAGTAGTTTATACCCAGGTGCTACCAGTGGCGGACGCAGAAAGTGGGCGGGGGGGGGCGTGGGAAAAAATGGGTTTCCCGCCGTTTTGGGGACCCAGACGGAAAATAATATCAATAACAATATTAATTTTAATAATAAATAATAAATAATCAATATTTTAAAAATAATAATAAAGATAAACAAATAAAAAAACTAATACAAGATTTTTATATGTATTGTAAAGTACTTTCAAAAATTTGGCGACCCCCCCCCCCCTGCATCCGCCACTGGGGGCTACCTATGGGTAATCACACCAAAGGGTTTGAGGATACCCACTATCTCCACACATCCGAGCAAATCTTTCCGTCCGTTAGCGAAGACACATGTGCGGCGAGCTGACTCCCTCGTGCTGTGCGCCATCCTATCGCACCATAATACTGTGAGAAAGGAGGAACTCAGAATGAAGTCCACGGACTGTTCCAAACTACATCGCCTGGACTGTCCCAGGCTTTCAATCAGTTAAATTCAATGCATTCACTCGTCAGTAACTAGCTGGATAGCAGAACATCGAACAATTTATAATAATATGAATGAAATATCATTGACATATGCAGATAAAGTTTAAGCTCTTTTAAAACACGTTCCACTAGGTATCCATCCATCAAATATACCCACCCCATTTCCGCAGCACTCAGTTCATTTTAGCGATGCCAGGAGTGGCGCGGACCAGAGTGGTCTGGATGCAATACTGTTTAGAAGTGAGATGGCATACATGCAAATAACAAGGTTGAGTTGATCGCCCTCGAACTTTGTTACGAGACTAAAACCTTCAAGTCAGCCTCTTGAACTTCTATCCATGAATACCTCTCACAAGAACGAGTTCCTGCAACCTCAAACTAATAGTCGCGTGCAACTGTTCCATGGTATTTGGTGGTAGTTCAGTGTTTAACATACTTTTACTCTTTGCAGTTGCGATGTCCAGAAACGATTTTCATGTGTACCAGTAGACTGAAGCACTTGCTACCAAAACACCTCTGGCTCGAACCTATGTCACGGCGTTGCTGTAATTTACGTTCAAAAGTAACGTTATGTGCAATCAGCAGATTCGTGGAAGTTTGCCTTTTGAATTCAAATTTGGGCGATCTGCAAGGATAACGACTCATAGCGTCAGTAATGCGTTTGTGTAAGGTAACTTCACCAGAATGCAAAGGGCTCGCGTGTTAATGATTCCAAATGGTGATGAGATTATGGAAAGTGCTCTGTGAGCACAACGCCGTTTCAATCCCCATTAAGGCGCTCGGAAAAAGCAGGTTGAATCAGATGCAATGCAAAGTGAGCAAGACATAATGGGAAAATCACCCAGTCAAATCCCGTCACTTGAAGAAAAATCGTACAGTCTCTCCGAAAGGACTATCTGATGAAGCCGTTGAGAAACCTACCCGTAACGCTGCTGCGGCGCGGCCGCCTTGGCAGCGTACGCTGAATCTATCATCGGTTGAGACAGACGCAGCCATGCTCACTCGGCAAGAAAATGAAGATTTTTCACTAATTTTCTTTTATTGTTAAGGTAATTTTTTTGAATATCCCATCATCTGTTAGGAGTTTATGAGAGCGAGTTTCCGGCGGAAGCAAGTGTCACTACCTTTTTGAAGCGGTTTTATTCTACAGCTGCCCGAGTGGGTTCTGTGTTAGTAGTATGCCGATGAGCATGCCGGTTGTGCGCGGTGAACCAGTATACCCGTTTGCCGAACGGCTGGTACTGCTCTCATGACTCTGTAATAGAATGAGATCATCTTGCTGGTTGGTGCGAGCGCCAGCTTCAAAAACTCTTTGACCTGCTTGAGTACGTCTCAGGTTCCGATAACTGTACTTCAACAACAGGAACTTGGTTCAGCCAAACAGGATCAGCTCCTCAATGCACCATATGAACGTTCCTCGTAGTTACATCGATTTTTATTTAACAACCCTGACATCTACTTGTTCACCCTCGACTATCGTACATTCCTCTTTTATTCCATCGGTTCTTGTTTTTTTTCTCATGTCATTACCGATTACTAATACATAGTGCACGCCTACGCGCGTAAAAAATAAATGAATAAATCCAAAGGGCCGATGCTTGTCTGAAGCTATCTTCTGAATGGTCCATCTATAATAGTTGGATGTGTTTTCTTTTCGTAGTTTCCCTTAGAAAATTCGGCATAGACATCACTTAAGGTGCTCGTCGGTTATGACCCATTTACGTAGTGGAAACTACAAAAAACACGTTTAAATGGAACAACCACTCAACATATGGCCTCATACAATCATCAGCCTTTCAGATGATGAGATATTCAAAAAGTTACTTGAACAGCGACGAAAAACAAAATATATATGTAAAAAAGGTGGTGCTCACTATACTTGGGACCGAATAATAACCGAATGATTTTGTTAATTTAGTAAACAATTTAGAAAGCAATTTGAACACTCAGCTTTTAGAATATGAGAAAGCCCTACGTCCTTTCTTGTTTTTCATACAACACAGTATTGGTCTCTAATGTAAGAACATTTGAATTTTCAATCTATTCGAAATATTCGATATTCGGCAGCTAAAATATTCGATTTTGAACAAATGCAAAATTCAAGTGTCCCAACATCAAATTCAACTGTCCCAACATCAGAGACCAATAAATTACTGTATGAAAGACGAAAAGAGCCCTAGACTGTTCTCATCCTCGAAGATCTGAATCTTCTAATTGTTGCCTGTATTGTAATTAAGGTAACAAAATATTCGGTTTTTATTCGGTCCCAAGTATAGTGCTCAGCCGGTTGAGCACGCGGTCCCACGCGTCGCACCATGCGTGCTCAACCGGTTGAGCACATTGTCGCAAATGTGTTTATGGCTGAATGACGAGCCCAGTCTCCAATGATGAAGGCGAGAGTACAGGGCGGTGTTCTCAAGGTTTCGCGGCGGGACCTCGTCCCACGCCGGCAGTCTCGCAGCCAACGGGTGAGACAGTGTTCATGGAGCTCAGGCTGCGCAATATACGGAGCACAATCACACCCCTACAATTCAATCACACCGTTTAACGCCGTCCAATGGCCCCACAGCCGCGGCGCCGCTGTCCACACCCTTCGCAGTAGCTCCGCGGCAGCGATGCGGTCGTCCGCGCCCTCCGCAGTGCCCCGCGGCAGTCCTGCGTCGTCCGCACCCTCCATTGTGAGATCGCGTCAGCGGTGCGGTCCTCTGTGAAAATCCCATAAAACAGTTACAGTAATGAAATATGGGTCCGCCGTGGCCCATTAGTGTGGAAAACGACTGAATACGGGTCTCTGATGGTGGATGAGTCCGTCGGGTGGCCCACAGTACAGGAGACGCCAGGGTACCGGTCCGCATTGGCCACCAAGTGGTGAAAACGCCAGGACTTGGGTCCACAGATGGGGGAAAGGAAAGCGCCAGCACACAATTAAACCGAATGGGGGTGGGTACACCATGTCCCATTAGTGAGGAGAACGACAGAATACGGGTCTCCGATGACGGATGGGTCAGCCGTAGCCCATAGTATGGGATACGCCAGGGTATCGGTCTGCATTGGCCAAGAAGTGGTGGAAACGCCAGCATGCGGGTCCGTTTTAGCCAAGCAGTGGAGAAAACGGGCCCGCCTTGGCCACGCAGTGGTGAGAACGCCAGGATTAGGGTCCGCCGATGGGAGAGAGAGGAAAGCGCCAGAAAACGAGTAAACCGAATGGGGATCGGCACACCATGCCTCACCAGTGAGGAAAACGACGAAACACGAGTTCACCGAATGGAAATTGGTCCGCCGTGGCCCAGTAGTGTGGGAAATTCCAGGGTATCGGTCCGCTATGGGCGAAGCAGTGGTGGGTAAATGTCAGAATACGGGTCCGCGTTTGAGGAGTGAGGAAAGCGCCGGAACACGAGTCCACCGATGGAGGATGAGCCCATCATGCTCCAACAGTGAGAAAAGGGGTTTAGTTGTGTGGAAAGGGTCATGCGACGAGTCCATCAATTGGGGGTGGGGGAGAGGGAGGAGTGGGTTCGCTATCACATGACAGTGTTTGGAGTAGTATTAGTCGTATGCAGCCAATCCGCTGTTTTTTGAAAGTGGCTCCTGCGCTCATTTGTGCTCATTTTCATATGACCGCACTTTTGCTGCCAAATCTCATCCGCATTCTCATTTATGCCTCAATCGACAACCTCTACTTCCTCTGATATTCCCAATGAAACCCTCCTCGAGTCAGTTTGAGTATCCCTACAGCAATAGCAGTTTGAGTGAATCAGTGTTGTTATTCGCAGTGTGTCGGTTACAGAAGATAGTTCACAGCTAGAGTCCTTTGAAGGAGTTTCTCGCACAGAGCTGGGAGTAACTGCTCATGGCGGGTTCGTACACATGTAAGAAGCGCGGCAGCAAAAAGCAGGTGGGAATATCGATGCATCGGGAAGTAACGTGTGTGTGATGGAAACTTGTCAAGCTAGGCTAGCACCAGAAGAAGGCTGGAAGGCCAATTTTAGCAGAGCAGCAATACCGGTAGAGAATCATGAGGAGAACTTCGTAGTTGAGTTTGATCCATGACTAGTTTCGCTCTTTTGTTAAATTTTTTGAGAATTTCTCGAGCTAAAGCTTATTCACGGACCTCAAGTGGCGGTTCACGCCACTTCCTAGCGTACCGAAGGGGCGCGAGTCGATAGAAGTTCTGTTATGGATGTTCCGTTCCAATCCTCGGCGTGAGCCTCGTGCATTTTCCTTGTTTGAAGAACGTTCAGAAACAGTTTTCTAGGGATGTGTTACAATTCCAAATATGGGCAGTTTATTAAGGACGATCGACATTTGCAGGAGTACAAAGTTGTGTTCTTGTACAGACAAGTCGACCAAGCTGTAGCTATGAAATTTCGTTGCCATGAAATGTTAAATATTGTTTAGTACAGTATTCATGAAAGTTTCGAACTAACAAGGTTGAACCGTTAACGCAGATCAAACGTTCACATTCACACTGACTCAACAGATTAGCAGATCAGATGATATTTCGATATTAACTTATTTAGAATGAAAGCAGATAGTTTCCATGTTCGACTGCCCTTGAATCTTGGCATAGTAATTGTTGTTGTGGAGTACGTGAGGATTCTTCCGAGCTGTTAGCCAAGATGGTTATTGATCTTTATTGAGGCTAACGTTTCGGCGATGTCGCCTTCGTCAGAGCCTGGAAAGTCAAAGACATAAGTGATTTATCCCCTCAAACGCCTCATCCTTCTACAGGACATCATTCATCAAGCCCGTAAACTCAAAAACAATATCAGAAAAGCAGACATTGAGCGCTCATCTTAGTTGCGAACACGATGACCGAACAGCGGACCACTAGTACCAACCCATGCTCCTAGGGGTTTAAGAGGTGCCTTAACAACCCGCCTCCGTAGATTAAAACCCACAAAGGTTCTGATACAAGGCGAGCTCTTTTGTGATGGCGATGCACTCATCTTTTCTATTCAATTTTGGACTTTTAGCCGTGATCCAAAACGCTTCTAAAGTCCTGCGCGCTATCGGGCTCTCGCGACAAGATCGTGACTCCAGTCTGGATTTTTTTTGGTGGTGGTATGTCCACCATCAAAGCAGATAGTTTGCATGTGATGTGATAATTGTTCTGTGCCTCATAGGGTTGTTATATGCACACCTGGAGAGGGGTTGCTCCAAAAAATACGAAAAGAAACCTACTCGATTGGAGGACCACTCTCCGAGCGTTTGAACAAGGGAAAGTGTTTGTCGGTAGCACTGTGTACCTGGACCTAAGGGGCGAGTTGGCCGAGTGATCTAAGGCGCAGTCCTTGGAACACCAGGATTCACCGGGATCCCGGGTTCGAATCCCGCCATCGCCTCCCGTATTCGGGCGACAGGCCGTCGTGACAGGCCGGCCCAGGAAGACCCCACGTCACATCCATATGATCACTGATGTCAAATGGTTCTCAGATAAATGCTACGGCGTCCACGGGAGTCGACGCGCACCTCCGGAGCCCGGTTGGTATGAAAAATATGCGAGGGTCCTCGATGCTTCGCGAACGGTGGCATCGGGGGGGCGAGAATGCGAATCGTTAAGGATCACAACGTAGCCACGACGCGCATTGCGACTTTGAACGTCGGCACGTTGACAGGCCGTTCATGTGAACTCGAGAACCGTCGAATAGACCTATCTGCTGTACAAGAAACGAGATGGTCTGGTAACAAGTCAAAGGACATAGGGCACGGCTTCAAGTTAGTCTACAACGGTAGCCCAAAGACCAGAAATGGTGTGGGCATAGTCGTCTCTCAACGCTCCCGAGAGTCGATAGCCGAGGTGCAGCGGTTCGATGACCGTCTCATGAAGGTCGCCGTCACCACTGCAGAACAACGTCTTCACTTCTTCTCGGCATACACCCCACAGATAGGCTGTTGTGAACAGGTGAAAGATGACTTCTGGATGTTGCTGGACGAAAAGACCGCGGAAGTACCTATGGAAGATACAATAGTTGTCGCAGGAGACTTGAATGGTCATGTTGGAGCGGCAAATGATGGATACAGATGCCATGAGGGCTTTGGGTACGGGACTCGGAACGATGATGGCGGACGCATTCTGGAATTTGCTGACTCTCACGACCTCGTCATCATGAATACAAAATTCTGGAGGCGTCCTTTTCACCTCGTCTCGTTCTACAAAGGCAACGCGCAAACCCAGAAAGACTTCGTTCTCGTACGACATCGCGATCAAAAGCTAGTAACCGACGCGAAAGTTGTACTGTACGAAGCCGTCGCCACACAACATCGTCCGCTTATCTGCACCATGAAAATCATGCCGCCAAAGAGGATGCACGACGAACGATGCGGACCGGCCCGAATAAAGTGGTGGCGATTAAAAGAGAAAAAGGAAAGCGTAACTTCCCGGATAAAGTTACCACCGGTAACTATCATCGACGAGACCTGGGAGAACGCCACGCGAGCAATCGTATAAGTAGCACGTTCCGAACTTAGTACGACCAAACCAGGTTGACAGAAAAATGACAGGCAAACATGGCTATGGACGGACGAAGTGAAAACTAAAGTGCGCGAAAAGAAACGTCTGTACCACGTATTCCTTGGTGACAAAACGGTTGACAACTGGCGGCAGTACTTGATAGCGAAGAAAGCAGCGAAGAAGGCCGTGGCCGCCACGAAGGCTGCACACTATAACAACATCAGCAAGCAGCTAGACGCAAAAGATGGCGGCGAACGCCTCATCTACCGGCTTTCGAGATCTCGTAGCGGCAAACCGAGGACGTCGAAAAGTTCTACGGAGTTAACGACGAACACGGTCAGCTCATAACAGACCGCAACTACCGCCAACATGTGGTCCTATCCAGCCAATCACCGTGGAAGAAACCATGGCCGCGCTGAAGCGCATGAAACCATGTAAAGCGACGGGTCCTGATGATGTAGCAGCGGAGCTATGGAAGTCAAGGCATTGGAACTCTGCTGAGTGGCTGACGGCGTTCTTCAACAAGGTCGTCGAAGAGAAAAAGACTCCTGTGGATTGGCAGAGGAGCACCACAATTCCGATCTGGAAGAGGAAAGGCAACCCCGCAGATTGTGCGAACTATCGGCCGATACGTCTGCTGTCACACAGCATGAAGATATTCGAACGCATTATCGACCGCCGAATCCGCGACATCATCCGAGTTTCGACGAACCAGTGTGGTTTCGTAGCCAACTGCGGGACGACGGATGCAATTCATGCGGCACGCCTGTTGATCGAAAAGCATCGCGAGAAACAGAAGTCACTGCACCTAGCCTTCCTCGATCTGGAGAAGGCCTTCGACCTCGTCCCACACAAAGCCATCTGGTAAGCACTGCGTTGGCACGAAGTCCCTGAGGAGCTCATCGAATGGGTCAGGATCCTCTATGCCGACCTAAGGAGTCGAGTCCAAGCGGCCGCGGGTACGTCGGCAGAATTCCCAATCTCCGTGGGCGTGCATCAAGGGTCAGCCCTCTCACCGCTCCTCTTCATCCTTGTCATGGACGCTATAACGAGAGACCTGCACAGGCCGGCACCATGGACTCTGCTATACGCAGGTGACGTCATGCTGGCATCAGAACAAAAAGAGGACTTTCAGCGGCAGACGCAGGCTTGGAGCGAACGTCTAGCCCGGTTCGGCCTTCGGTTAAACGTCAAGAAGACCGAGAATATGACGTCCAACCTTGACGAGCTTTCCACCATTCAAGTCGATGGTAACGACCTTCGTAGAACCGACTACTTCAAGTACCTCGGCTCGACACTCTCAGCTGATGGGAATCTAGCCCCCGAAGTCGTCGCTCGCGTCAACGCAACGTGGTTGAAATGGCGCTCAATGACTGGAGTGTTGTGCTACAAAAATATCCCGGATCGGTTCAAGTCAAAGGTGTATCGAGCAGTCATTCGATCCGTGGCACTGTATGGTGCAGAACGCTGGCCAGCCACCAAGGAAGTAGAACGCCGACTAAGTGTGATGGAGACGAAGATGCTACGATGGACGGCGGGTGTCACACGTGCAGACCGCATCCGCAACGAGAAGATCCGTGAGCGGTTCGGTATCGCCCCAATTGGCGACAAACTTGGTGAGACTCGCCTTAGATGGTACGGCCACGTTCTGCGCGCCAACGAAGACACCATCTGCAAAGTAGGCTTTGATCTCGAAGTACCGGGAAAACGACCAAAAGGGCGACCGAAGCAACGGTGGCTTGACACACTGCACGCCGACCTGAAGCATGTGGGCGTCCATCCAGACCAGGCGCACGATAGAGTAAAATGGCGTCAAAAGATCAGGAAAGCGGACCCCGCCACCAAACGGGACTAACGCTAAAGAAGAAGAAGAAGAAGAAGAAGAAGAAGAAGAAGAAGACTGTGTACCTGGACCTCACGTGATTCTGCGTATAAGTGATATATTATACAATAGAATTGACAATAACCTTCGGTGCAATTTTTTCGAACGTTATGATTCTTTGTGCTTTACTCGATGTTGTAATTCGTTGTCAATCCATTTTTTGTTTTTGTTTCTTCGCACTTTTGTTTTTGTTTTCGTTTCCTCGCATTTTCTTCTAAAGACGATAGCAGGAGATAGTCCGATAGTGGATAGGCTAGATTATGCAGCGGCCTCGTATGTCTACAAAAGACTTTGCTTTTTTATCCACTGTTTCTTCTTGGCAGAAGGAGGTTGACATAGACAACTACCTATGGCGGACGCAGAAAGGCGGCGGCAGGGAGTGTGTGAGCGTGAAAATACTAAGGTTTCCCCTGTTTCGAGGGCACGAATGGAAAATAAGATGAATAAAATATTAATTATATTAATGAATAAATAATAAAGAGTCATTTAAAACTGTAATAGATGGCATACCCGGCTTTGCTCGGGAGTTTTACTACGCCGAGCTTTTCATGCTAATGAGGTTTATTAGAATACAAATACATCTATTTGAAGTACTCATCATTTCGGGGATCATCATGTTAGATATTCCCGTCAACCTTTTTTAACCTGCTCAAAAGTGAGAAAGTCGACAAAACCAATTAATCGATAACTCCGTCCAAAATTGTTGTCATATTCGTGTTCTCACCCGTCCTCGAGCAAAGGTGGACAAAATCAATAGAATCAATGAATTGGTACCCGCGGCTAGAATGGTCGTCATGTTTGTGCTCAGCGCATTGGAAAACCCTAGTAGACATATCTTTGCCCTTTCCCGAGTGAAAGTGGGAAAAATCGATAAAATGAATAAATCGATATCGTCGCCCAAAATGGTTCTCATATTCACGTTCAGCTTATTGGTTAACCCCAATAGGCATGCTTTGCCAGTCTCTCGGCAAAAATTGCGAAAAATCAATAAAATCGATATAATCGATAGGTTAGTCGATATTTGCTAGCGATAGGTAGCCTATAACCTCTGGAGGCAAATGCGAAACCTGCATGCGAAATTTGGTCCAGATCAGTTCACTCTTTGCGATTTCAACTCATTACTTACATACATACATACATACATACATACATACACAAGAACACACAAACTTTCACTTTGAATAATTAATTAATTAAATAAATAAATATATATATGTATATATATATATATATATAATGATAATAGAATTAGACAATTTCTAATATAAAACTTTTATTTATTTTGCAATGTAGTTTCGAAGATTTGGCGACCCATTTTCGGAACAGGAGCGGCCCCTTCCGCCCCCTCCTCACTGCGCCCGCCACTGGTAGCTACGTTCCTGCATGTTACATTAACTTTGAAAAAGTGTTTGATTTTCAATATCGACTCCTAACTTTTTTAAACGAGGTTTCGTAATCAAGAATTGTCTGCGTTGCTCCCTGATTTTCTTCCCCACTAAGAGGTACCAAGCGGTAGTACTCAACTGCGCATATTTCAGAGCCTACCCTTCCATCAGCAGAGTTCCTCAGGGACATGCCTAGGTCCGTTGTTGCTTTCCAATGGTCTCCCTGATGCGCTGCCAAAAGGAGCCACATGTTCTATCTTCATCCTGACACTCATTATATACTAAGTGCTCACCTGGAGGCAGAAAAGGAATATACGAAATAAAAAACGAAAAAAAGGGTTCAGAAATCATCTACTCGTAAAAGCTTTGCCAGGAAAAGTATGTCTGATATTGCATACACATCAGCGCTTGAAAAACGACAAAATCGATCGGCCATCCTAGTTCTGCTGTTGGCACTGAGGATATTTGCACCTACATGCGCAGAGGATATCTATTGCTGCTCAGATCACAAAGCTGGAATCCATATGGTTTTATTTTAGATTCTATAATTTCAGTACGGTTGAAGTGGGAGTCGACAGAGGATTACAATCTTTTTATAAAGCTTGTGAGCAAAAATCCGTGAAATAGAGAAAAGTTTAAAAACACAGGAAATCGAGATATCGTCACTTTGGAGTGTAGTATGCACTATAGTTTTTAGACAAGCAGAAACTTAGAAAATCAATGGAACTCAAAAATCACGAAAGGTGCTTGTCAGGAAGAACTGTAGCTGGCCATACCCGGCTAGTACGAGTTCATTTAGCGAAGGGACACGTAATTGTAATCACGCTTAGTGTTGACATGTAGATGCGCTATAGTTACGAAAGTGGCTTCAACTGAATAGCATGGTAATGAAATGACGGAAACAATACCTGTACAACTGAAGCAATATATTCAATTCGTGATAAAATGTAATATATGATTTGTGCAGGTTATAATGTTTTTAGTTAAGTGCTAGGTAGTCCACATTCGACCGAACCCCGAACCGAATATGGTTTTTGTGCTCAAGAGCAGGGTAGTCCTGCATGTGCATTGTTCGGTATTGGCGTGAATATTTTTGCAGCGGATGTTGTGTGTAGCATATCGTTCTGTCGCGGCCTATCGTTCTTCCTGACCGCCACTAATAATGAAACGATAGCGGTCATAAGCACAATTCAGGAATGCTAGCGAACGAGCGTTCTACTATGAGGTACAAGTACTATGATGGACATGGACGAATTGAATACATGAAAGTACATTCACTTGTGGAACGGTAAAACAGTCCACAACATCGAAAATTGAAGCAATTACTTTATGAATGCAAAACCAACGAAACCGTCAATTTGAAAAGGCATTGAAGTCTTGCTTTATCACTACCACACAGCTTTTAGTTCATTAAAGTAATGGGATGCCGCGAAAACTTGGCTATGTACCGAAATGGCGATCGGTTTAGTTCGTTTCATTAACTGTTGAAATTTTTGGCTCCGAATAATCAAGGCCAGTACGAAGAATATCCGTTGATAAGCAGCTAACTGGAAATACGTGCATATTTGGTGCTACAAGCGTGATAGCTAAAGGAAGACAATCATACCAGATCGTAAGCATGACTAAGGTGGGTTGTGTCATAACCAATAGGAATATCGGTGAAATATATTGAATATGCCATTAACATTATATGTAACACCTAAAATTAACACGAATTACTGTTCCGAAATATAATAATGTAGAACGCGATGACAGTGATTTTCTGCGAATCTACTTCAAAAGTTCTTCTCTCTAAACCTCCTTGCCTGCCGAGCATTGTACCAGCAGAGGCACAAACATGCTTCATGAGTTTCTATTTGAGTGATTTGTGATATCCATCTTCAATAGTGCACAGCCGTATCTAAGCCAAAATTTCCAGTAGCTGTTTTGAGCTTTTCGTGCACAATAGCGGAGATTCCCGTTCAACACCTGCTCCGTCCTCCATCTTCTCTCCTCGTCGCTTCCTTCAAAAAAAAGGAGAAATCCGCCGATCGTGGCAAAAATGCTGGTGTGTGACGCGGTTCCGACAACGTTGTTTTGGAGACTGTTGAAGAACAACAATAATGATTCCTGTTCAGCACCTGATCTGCTGCTGTGTCACGTGCTGTACTATTATTGTCTTCGACCTCGACCCCTTCTCCACGTTGTTGCCTCCAGAAGCTCAACATTTTCCGTCGACTTTGACGGTCATACTGCAGCGCGGCGCGATCATAACAACACACAAACAAATTCTCCGCCTACTCATATGACATGAGGGGTCCTGCACTTAATATAAAGTAAGATAGCGATAACATTGCTGTTCATAGTCCTTACTGAGTAAGATACATAGCCGAAGAAAAATGTTTGAGGCTCTCTAGATGGTGTACCAAGTCTCATATGCATGGATCTCGTCAGCAATAATAGCACACGGGTTCTAGGTGGAGTATGAGTTGCAAAAACAGGAGAGATAGCTCATGTGGTTGTCAGATCGTTGACCCTATACCGGTAAATGCGAACCAGAGTGGGTTAACGAGTGCTGCGATGTTGCCAACATTGAGCACGCTGACCATATTGTATGTGACAAAATTACTCGACACCATGGATAATGTTTGGAGGGTTTGGCTCAGAATTCCTCAAACAATGACACTCAGAACCCCAAGAACAACTTGTTCACAAGCATTTGGCAAGCAAGTTTCTGATCGCATCCGAAAATTGCGATGCCCAAATGCTTGCTGACAGCCTGTTCTCATCCTTCGTTGGTCTATTGATAGCCCTTTTCATCTCCACACTCTCTGGTATTAGGATCTGTCTACTCTTACGCTAACTCAAGAAAAATTGCCCCGTCCAGCTTGAGGGGATCATGCGATGCAAAAAGTTTTCTTAACTTAACAGAAACGAAGCCAGCGAGATAATAAAAACCCGAGGGTGATTTTTCTGAAGCGCAAGTATTCGCATATCCCACATAAATTTTCAGTTCACTATCCTATCTAATTCCAGTTTTATTGTTTGTTTTGTTAGATTCAACCAAAGACTTTATTGTCGCTCTGTCCTCGCCGGCCCGGACGGTCGCAAGTAGAAGCAAGAAGTGAAGGGTGAGGTAAGAGGGTAGAAGGATCTCTTTTGGCACACCTTTGTTTTTGTTTGGAAGAATATTTTAACAAGCTTCCCGTCAATCAATTCTCCAGAAAAGACTACCTTATCATTAATTTCAGATGTAGTTCTTATTTTTTACGAATACGGGATCCGATAAAATCTTAATTTGAAAAAGTTGTCTTCGCTTTTGCATTGACCTCACGAAAGGTTAATGGTCCACCCTTTTGGACATCTCTTTCTGGCCTGTGAATCGACGCCGGAGGAGTACGAGAAGACAAGCCGCTGATTTGGATGGGTTCCTCAGGTAATTACTCTAAAACATGTTGGCACATGTTTACAGTTCACAGTCGTTTCAACAAATCTCAGATGAAGTCGAATATGTGGCCCATTCTTCGCATGGAATTGGCCGACGCCTAACAGTTTATCCTTCGATGAACATACATGCTGATATATCTCCACTCACCTCTGCTAGTACATTGTTTATCGCCACTGGTATGAGATATTTGCTCGCGCGTATGTTTTCGTCCAACTGATATCGATCGGTGAGTGGCATCATCGACGCATGTCGTTCCTTATATACAGCTTTGTTGTACAGCATAATTGCAATCAAGGCCTGAAATATGACAAATCACACTATAAACAGAATTATGTTGGTAAGTGCAATGTAGAAATTTGCACACACTCATCTCACACTCAGCAAGCGTACCAAATTTGCTCTCAAGTTCTCTCTTCTGAGAACCTCAGAAGATTTTTTTTAGATTTTTTTACTACCAGCTCGTGGGTCTATCGTAGAGAGCATGAGTGGATAACGGAATAGAATCTTAACTTGAAGCTAAAGTACTTAGATCCCTCCTCCCTCTCAAACTTTTCTCTGCATCTCTGTTGATGATGTGAGTGGAATGTTACTGCTATGACGCTATCTCTCCTCTTGTCTGCGTACATTTGGAGTTCCCTGTAGTTGACGATCCATCCACTGGGTGGCAACCGGCCCATAGTAAAGTGTCCTGTGTGATCATCGCACATCACCTTAGGGGCGATGATCGCATTTCGCGTGGGAAAGTCGTATGGCGATCAGCGCCATGGCGAATCGAATGGACCGTACATGAAATTTACCGAGGAGTGAGTGTCGCAACAAGCTAGAACATGCATGACTTGTCAGAGGCACATCTGAGCTTCTGACACGTTGCACGCGTTGTAGCGTGTCCTGTGCTGTGGAGCGAGAATCGACATGTCTGAACCCGTTGGTTCAGATGCATTCTGTGCGATTCCGGCACCTGACCTCACGTACAGGGTCCAACAAGTACTTGGCTCTGGCATCCACCGCCTGTCTGCTAAGCTGCGCCGCTCCTCCTATGCATCGTCATACGCGCTGTGACGTGGCTCAATGTAGCGGAGGGCAAGTATTTTTCGGAAAGACTATAGCTTCACACCAACACAATATTCCTAGTGAGATGCTCCTAGCTCTTCACCAGGCGTCTCTCCGCACCGCACTTTCTAGGCGCGGAGACCTGACGATCATCGCACTTCAGGTCGAGGAGATCAGCGCCAAACATGCTCTCAGCTACGGGCCCAAATGCTCCTAATATTATATTCATGGTATAGAGTAAGGTCGGTCGATTTTGATGATGCATTTCGCCCTTTGCAAGGGCTAGTCTTTACAAAAATGACAAAAGTAGCACTGCTATGATAAAGGTGCACTAGCGTCCAAAAGGGAATGGGCGGATCCAGTGGTGTTAAAATGGCCGGCATCCAAAAGTGGTGAAAACGACATATGGCGGGTCCAGAGCTATTGAACGTGTGCGATGACGGCCAAGGTGGGCAAGCGTCCAACACGGACAAAACGATGTGGTAAAGCTACGCTGGCCCAGAAAATTGAGGAAACGTGAGAAGATGGGTTCAGCGATGCGTTGAAGATGAGCCGGTGCGGAAAAGTAGGGAAACAACAGAATATGGGTCACACGATGTAATAAGGTTGCGCCGCTCCTATATAAAAGGAGTGATTCATGTGTAAACAGGCACCGACAAGCTGTTAAGTGCTCACATGCAAATGCAGGTGCAGACGGTTTCACTGCATTGAAAACGAACTGCTCCAAGTCGATAAATTCAATTGAGAAATGAGATACTAGGCGGTAAAGTCACCTTGTCACTTTTTTTTCTATTCGCCATTCTAGCAATCTACCTTCACCATTTGTCAACAATTGTTGAGCTGACTCAATAGGAGTACGTACTTCCTAGACATTTTTGTACATAACTTCGTACAAGAGTGAATTAGGGCTTGGAAGAACGTGTGCAGACATTGGAAATGTAATTGTTCATGAAATCCTAAAACTATACTATCTTGACAGAACGCCGAAGCGATGCTACTGTGACGACTGTATTGGATGTTTTAAAATGTTCAATTAGAGCTCTGAAGAGAACGAAACTGTGACGATACACTTTTCGAGAATTATAAACGAGCAACTATCAACTTACCAACAGGCTGACTGCAACAGTGACGATTTCAATAACCAAGAAATACATATCGAAGCCCTCGACTAAAACAATGGTAATACGTCGTTTCAAATGCATCTCAATATTTCTTTGAGAATGGACAAAATACACTCCGCTTGCGACACAGTTCGAAATTTCACACCTGCTTCCACGCGAAAGAAATCCACCTAATGTCAGCAAAAATCGTGAAGTGAAAACTCTTCCCCTATCGCCATTGGTGGCAACCACTTAGTTTGAAGTACTCTTATAGTGCACTGAAATGATTATAGGCCGGAGCGTAGCAGTCGGTAGAGAGTTCACTGATACGTCAGATCTACAATGGACTGTCAGAAGAAATGGCAGTGCAGAGACTAAATATTAACGAATGATGAATACATTGTTGCTTATACATCATGTATCATAATTCAGAGTATGAAACAGCTAATAATCGATTCTCTTCAACAGTAAGATGATGAGAAATAGCATCAATGTCGAAGTGATACCCTTCGATAGAATTGCGTAGAACAACAACATAACCTTACTACTATTGGTGGTGACTCCTTTGCGGCCTCGAAAAACAGGCGGCGCGAATGCGCCGCTCGAGCAGAGATCCCCTCCAGAACAAAAAAAACTGTTGGGGTGTTCTAGACAGTTAGTTATTTTCTTAGGTTTTAGTTAGTTTTTTGGGATTTTTTTGCGTTTCGAAACTGTTTGATTCTGTGCTAAATCTAGTGGATGATCTGTTGGAAGCCCTCCAAAATCCCCATGCAGAACAGTGGGAAATCATGTTACAACCTAATATTTTGAGACCTGGCACGATAGAATCGTACGAGGCTTGCAACAAATGTGCGCTTTGGTGTAACCCTACTGAGTTGTGGCAACGATTCATTCAGCTGTGCGTATTCGTGGTCTAAGGAGACAGAATCCCTAGATGCATTCTAAGAATACCCCGGAGAATTGGACCAATTGCCACATATCACGTGAGCTCGAGTCAGCTTGAAGAATTTCTTCACAAAAATCTTGGTGGTTCTCTGATGAACACAAGAGGAGTGTGTAGTGGACTTCACTCAATCCGACGAAGTTTCAAAATCATTGTAATGTGAAGAACTCACTCAGCTGGAACCAAACAATACACGCGGAAGCGCTTGATAAGACCGCCTGAAACATTTCGACAGTGTCAGGCGCATCAAAGATGGGACATTGATACTTTAGAAAGATTTACTCACTACCACACCATAGAGTGCTATTGGTACTGCGTAGCTTGCACACTTCTGCTCATAAATGCTGGTGAAGGCGGACGCGATTGCTCTCTCCACAACAACAAACATGAAGCCAAATAAGGAAAGATAAGTTCCCATTAGTTGCATAAAATGTAAATCCCTCTAAATAAGCTGATCTTTTTCAAGACCAGACATCACATGTAATAATAATGTAATGTCGAACTGACCACTAAAGGTGTGTCCAACTGTGCAATGCAACAAATACGTGCGGCTACGAGGATGAGACGATGTATAGCTCTGATTTGATTGCCAAGTGCAGTTAGCAAGAGCATCGCCCTGTAACTTTCCACTTAGTTCCCAAAAAGCCTGAACAGACTGAAACAGTCATTATCTTTGCAAGACAAAACTAAGCTATATTATTTCTTGAACACCACCTACAATTTTCAGTTCAGATCAGCTATTCAAACAAAGTAAAAGGTTTTCAAACTCATTATATACACATAATCTAGTCGCCACTCTATTCTTTCGAAGTGTTACCTGACAGATGGTAATAGTTGTGTTGGTATAGCTTTATTAATTGAGGAGGTTGTTACAGCTCTCTTTTCTAGCCCGGATTATCGTTCCCTGAGCCTGGTGGACTTGTGAAAACGCACATACTTTTAGTGGATTCGCGTTTTGACAAAATTGTTGCCTCGCTTCACATCATTGTCCTGAGTTTTTCTTATCTTGGCTCGTGCATTTTTCTTCCTAAATTGTTTCAAAAGAATTACACTTGTATTGTTAAAAGAACCAAGTGTGCATTATGCGGTACTCTATCAAGATATTGCTGAATTAATTGCAAGAACGGATATTCCAGTCTAAAGAGTTATAACGTGGCTCAAACACAAATTTCATCATCATTTTAACATCCATTAATGTCCATTCCTCCCCCCCCCCCTGACTCTTCCC
>JARK01001350.1:2499789-2573346 GCA_000688135.1 Ancylostoma ceylanicum | reverse complement strand
GGGGGGGGGTTAGGGGGGAGGCCCCCCCCCCCCCCCCCGAGAAAGGGTCCCCAAATTTTTGAAATTACTTTGCAACACAAATAAAAGTCTTGTCCTAGTTTATTTTTATTTGTTTAACTTTATTGTTGTTTTTGAATATTGATCATTTATTATTTATTCTTAAAATTAATATTTTTAATAATTTTGTTTTCCGTCCGGGTCCCCAAAACGGCGGAGACCACAATTTTTCCCAGGCTCCCCCTCCCGCTCACTTTCTGGGCCGCCACTGCTGAACACTATTGGGAAAAAATTGTAGAAGCGTCGAAGAAGAAAGATTTGAATAGAAGTTAGGAAGAAGTTGCAGAATCCTGTCACTGTAGGAAGGTGGCATTGTGTAGTCACCTCTCCTAAGCAAAAAACACGGTACGAAACGGGGCCCACTACAAATCCCACTACATCTACGGACTTATGAGGAAATACATTTATGGACATACGATGGAACATCAGCAGACCGTCTCGTCAGTTTTGCGTCCTCGTGGAGACTGATCACTGGCTGAGACACATGATGAAAGATTGCAGTGAAGTGCTGCCTCCCGTGCCCCTACGTCTGCACTCTAGAGATACTTTTCGCTGTTACCAGGATTTGTGCAGGAGGATTGTAGTGGCCATTACTGTATACACTGTATAATTGAAGTGGACAGTGATCTGATGTGAATTGGTGAGAAGCTGTACATCCACAAGCTATATGCTATGAGGAAACGTCCCAAAATGATACGTGAATTAGAAAACAAGCATATTGCATCCTGTATTTCCCTGAGACACTGTCAATAAAGCTAAGGGGTGTCTGTTCGCCAGTGTGTATGTGATCGGTATTACAGGGTGCGTAAAAATTATTGACGCACAAAATGAGTCTGTAAAAGAACCAAGTTGCGAAAATGTTTCAAATGTGCACATGCATGGTAAAGCCTATGTCATCGCGATTAGAATGAATGCACACTTGTTCGCAACAGGGTTCTTCCTCGGGACCGCAGTCGCGAAGACGACGAGGGAGAACATAGCCATTGCGCCGCAACTAACTCTGGTCGATTTTGTTCCAGATCTTGAACAGAGGAGAATCTGGGAATTGTTCTGTGGATGATATAATAGCACAGCCTTGCTTCCTAAGGTCCCATTTGGGTACCTCCAGTAGACTGAAATTTGGTTGGCAAGGAATCCAGTTCTGTGCCAGTTTGAATTCCTTCAAGCGGAATTTTGAAAACAGGCCTGCATCACTTTCGTCCCTTGCACAAGAGCCAAGCCCTGATAAAGTATATTTGGATTCATCTTGGGGTAAGAATTCAGTCTAGCGAGGAAATACCTCCAAAGGACACTGTTTGAATGGGAAACAAGAAAATGAAAAAAAAATTATGTAGTAGAACATAGATACATTTTCTTGGCAAGAACGCAACTAGATTTGCGAACAAGGAGAGAATTCCATGTGCACCTTGGAGATCAAGACCCGCGCTATTTTCCCTAGGAGTATTGAATACCTAAACGAAAAGCTCTTTATGATACGAGACAAAAATGGGGGGACTTCAGTTGCGGCGCATCGGCAGTAAACTCCGCTGGCGTCTTCGTGGCTGTTTTCCAAAGAACGGAGCTCGCTTCAAACAAGAGAGATTCTTTGTGTTCATTAAGACGTGCCCTCCATTTTGATTATATATACATAAGACTTTTTCGGATGTTATCTCATTTACAGAGTAATTCCGGTGCGTCAATATTTATGACGCACCCTGTAGTTTGTTAAGATAGGAATGCTTATGATGTTTCTACTTGTGAATTCCAACAGCACTAGTGATGAGCGGCTAAAACGCAGTGTCTCTTCTAATTGCTAGTGTTCATTCTAGTTATCTAGGCTCATATATGCAGCAAATTCATATATGAAAATTTGTGTAGCTACAATGGAGGTACCGAAAATTGACCTTGTTGTGAGGGGAGCGTTCTCCGTACTTTCTCTCAAACTTCGGGATACAGACTGCACGATGCAATTATCTTTTCGCAGCTATACAAATCATATTTTTGTACGCGTTTTTCCTCTTACTAGGAATCGCAACAGAAATAGAAAACGTCGAACGACCACGAGGTGGTGATAGTCGTCGCTAACTTGGCCACTTCATCACTACGAAATTGAGCTGTGGTACCATGGACTTCATAGATTACACCATGTAAACACGAGCATTTACAGACGTCCTATTCTGTCTTCAAATTCAAGTTCAGATTAGACGCAAACAGGCGGTGGGTGTCCAGGCCGAATTAAAGACAGCACCAACGAAAAATTTTGACTTTAGGATCTCAGTATATTTCGTGGGTATCGAAGGTTTTTTTCTCAAACACAAAACTTCACGTTAGCATTGAAAAAAAATTGTTTTTGAAGCTTCACATTGGAAAAACTGTTTTAAGCCTCACAATCAGGTAGCGTTCAACAGATATGGTCGAGTTTAGCGAGCCATGTATGAGACCCGGTAGCAAGGATCAATAAGGCAGTCTTTTTCGCCAGGCGAATCTTTGCGAAAATTTTCTCGTGAAATGAAGCCTCTTTGCACGGCTGCAGAAGAAACAACTATTGGAAAATGGGTAACCATTACAGAAGATGTCAACTGAGAATCAAGATATTGTAGAATTTCCCAGGAGAGAAATGAGAGAAAATTGAAAATCTGCCAGAAACTAGCGCTAACAATAGTTAAACAAGCATAATTAGTGTGGATATCTGCTGGAAACAACCGCAACTAGCAGAAACAAAACGTTTGACAAAGAGATCAGCTGGTAATCGATCTTTTCCGCGCTCTGAGAAGATTTCAGTGTTCTAACTGCGGAAGCGAAACAGGGAAAACACGTACAATCAGCTGATAAACAAGTCCGTCTGGTCCTAGGCGATCCCATCCAAGGCGATCCCAAGTAGGTAAAAGGACACTTCCAGCGCGGCTTTTATGGCGCATATACTCCCCCCAAGTCTTGGAATTTTCAAAACTTTCGGAACGTTCGCAACGAAATTTTGTGTGGGTGCTGCCTTCAACGGCGCACAGGTGGAATGTCGCGGTATGTAGTAAAGGGATAAATATTGTTGACGATCATACGGTCTTTTTCATCTCTTATCTTGAATATCCACCTCGCTATAAACACTTATTTTGAAGTTTCCATTCACTGAAAGAAAAACTTTCCTCTGCACTCCGCTGCTCGTAAAGATCAAATCTATTCCCCATTGGCTTATTTTGCTCTGTTATCAAGCTAATCCAACCTTAATGATTCCATAAGGGAGTTGTTGTACTCGTTCGCCGAGGTTCCGCCATCGTTTCAACGATCGTTGCGTGTTGAAAACGTCTAGCCAACTTGTGGGGAGTGCTTTACAGGATCGTGTCATTGGAAACAAAGCTGTGGGGAAGTAAAATTTCAATTCTTATTATGGTGTTGAACTATGGAAGCGCCGTGCTTTTTTCATTTTCATCAACGTGTCATTCAAGATCTACGCTTAGCTGTTTACAGCTATTCACTGCGCCCTGGAAGTGGAGCAAACCCTGAAAAAAAACCTGAGATCCTGCGTTGATACGAGGTAGTACGCTACTAATGCTCCAACTGTAGTACATTGAAGGACACCTTCATTTACTTTTATTATAATATTTATAATAATTTAATACTTGACGTAAGGTGCCCCAGAAAAAAGGTGAACGCGTCATTAAGTGAAAAGTGTACTTATCAAACTTAGCCCATGAACAATAGCTAAGTTCAAATCTCATGTGCTGCAAATCATGTCAGGTGAGCATTGGAATGACGCTCTTTCTCTACCTGATGGTGACGGGAAGGAAAGCGGCCAAAAATGTTGCCAAAGTGAAGATGCCCTGACAATCAGCGCCCCGACGTTTTGCTGGCCAGGATCCATTCCAACTAGGTGCACGATATCGTAATGTAGTGTCAAAGGATCAGCAAAGCGGAGTCGCTGTCGAAAGGGCAGATGATTGGAACGAAGATTAACATTATTTTTCGTCTGCGTCCTTAGAGTGGCGGAGATCCACCACTTTCCCACGCATCCTTCCTCCGCCCACTTCCTGCGCCCGTTACTGCTGAGACGTTAAGACACTAAGACATACCAACATGCCGTCACTGGAGATGGAAATCGAGTTTCGCACATTCGAGCACGACAGCACGAATGGCTGATTCACCTGCTTTACCTGTTATCAAAAGCGGAAGGTATGCTTGGCGACCGCGATGTTGTCGCTCGTTGTTGGCACGGGCGACGCGATGGAGCGATGGACCGCTGGGCGCTCGTTCTTCACGACGAATTGCACACTTTTATGCTGTCGTCACTTCTGTCTGGCCGGTGAAAATCGGGGCATTGCGACGTCCGAGCTGGCATGGACGCGACATGTTCGCGATGCCATCGCGCGGGATAGCTGCCGCAATTTCATGGACGGCACGGCACAACCAGTGGTGGTATGAGCGAAAATGGACAGATTGTGATCACCCCGCGACGCAATGGTCGCCAAGCATGCCTTCCCTTAAAGAGGGAAGTGTTCGCTACATGCGTGGAAATGCTCATACACAAACTGGAAAGATGATTTGACAGCATTTTCGAGAACTTAGCTTGGAATGTCTCTACGAACTAGCGGATTCAACAGGCCAACTAAGCTCTTAATGGTTTGCACTTCCACGCGACCTTTAAGCATGATCCGGAGTAAGCAAATTCCAAAACCCAACGTCGAATCGAAGCCGAGAGGTAACGTCCCCCTACAATAATTCAAGAGACATTTGTATTTGAATCGTTTGATGTATTCAACAACTAGCAAATGTACTCAACAGCCGTTCAGCAGAAACGAAGAGTTAGTAGGGTTTCAATACTGTATTTATGCGACTCGAACCAGGTGTTTTGCATTTTTCAGGAGAGCAAAGTGCGATCTAATCACCACGAAGATATATCAACAAACACAGAAGGTCAGAACATCGTCTAGACAAGGATGATTATAGCATTTCACGGGCAAAGAAGGTTAAAAGGACTTGGATAAGTGCATGTCGTTTTGTTTGCTAATGTATGTATGCGCCTCAGCGACACCCGTGGGCTAACTCCGCTTCGTTGCCTATGTCCTCGTAGATGGTTCTAGCAACTATGAAAAGTTGCATGCAATTACAAATCTCAGCTAGTTTTCGAGCAATTGATGTTAAAAAAAGGAACAGGGAATGGTGAGGCGGCAGATTTCGCACATTGTGTAAATATCACCTATTTTTTTCCAAGGATCGTCGGACGCTTACAGGGTGCGTCACAACTCTTTGGATGAAAATAATCATTCGTTGAAACAGGAAGAAGGAGAAGTTGAGTGTAACTGATAACTAATTTATGCTTGAGGTTCCTCCGCAAACATAAATTCCATTTTGATTGCTAGGTTTGTTCCTTTGGTAACGGCACAGGCCTGGAGAACTGCAGGTGAAACATTGACGCTCGCGCACACAGTGGAAGTCGAATTCATCGCGGGCCCAAAATGACCGGCAACGAAAGGCCTCCACCTCCAGATTCTACAGAACCTTCCAATATTTTTCAAGGTGGTCATAGTTCAACGATGATATGTTCTTTATTGCGACCTTTGCAGTAGAGAATAATTCAGGCGGTAACCCCATCATCCCGAAAATCTTAAATTGGAAGTGGGGTTAACCGACAGAAAATAACGAATACAGTGCGATTTCCGCATTTGTGCGAGGCATGGCAAGAAGGGTAAAGAACGATCATCCTTGTGGCACTCGAATTTCCAAAGTTTTCTTTTTTTCTCAGATTCTGTAGTAAGGAACCCCCCCCTACGTTCCATGAAATCTTAGAGCTTTCTCGCAAAGGAAGAAATGATGGGAGAGAATACCCGCGCGCCTGAGTCGACTTCACACCACCGCTTTCGCGAAAATCTGCCGTTAACAGAAGACGAATTTTTGGATTTAAGAATACCAGCCTAATCGTCCGGCTAACGCCGGACTCTCCGGCCTCTTCTAGGCTTGCTTCGCTCGCCTCGCATTTGTGTACCCAGACGAACTTTCGGAACTTCCTCGGAGCGTGTTCGGAACTTCACACCTGCGGAAGTTCCGCATAAGCTCCGCGGAAGTACCGAATGATCTCCACGGAGGCTCCGAACAAGCTCCGCGGAAACTCCGAAATCAGACTAAGGTGGCGTAGGACCGAGCAACATGGAGCGGTAGACATCTCCACAACTCTCTGGACCAAAAAAAATACGGTTTAGGGCGTAGCCCTAGCTACTTTACACGTACCTTTGTTCTTTAGGAGACATCATCAAGCAGATGTGCCATCTTACTGTGCTACGTACCTGCATCAATCTTATTCTTTAGTGATAACATAGAAAAATTCGTATTTGACGGAAATCGATGGAATTTTCGTAGTTTTAGGAATAGTCCCGGGAGCACATTCATCTGGCGTGAGCTTCTCCCGAAAATTATGAATATGAATGTAATTACTCGACTATTCTGTATTGAATTTTGGATGAAAACAATCAAACAATTTTCATATTTCACTTCGACTTTTTGCATTACCAGCTAATGTCAAGACAGAACATATCACGTCAAAATTTGAATGAAAATATGCTGTTCGGTACGATAGTATCCTTGATTATCGTATCTGCCTCAAAGCTCCGCGGAAGTTCCGAAGGCCGCAAAGCTCCGCGGAAGTTCCGAATCTTAATTTTTCTCTGCGTCTACACTCGGAACTTGCGCGGAACTTCTGCGGAAGTTCCGAAAAAATTGATTAGTGACGTCTTATTTCCGCGGAAGTTCCGAAAATCGGGTTCCAGTAGTAAACCAAGCTCCGCGGATGTTCCGAAATTAGGCAAGCTCCGCGGAGGTTCCGAAGGTTTGTATGGGTATATATTCCCCTCTACTGAGCGCCGGCGTACCGCTCACTCAGCAATGGACTCGTCCAGCGACGTTCCCCTACTACTGGGTGCCAGAGCATCGCTTCCATAACGGTCCCCTGTCTCCTACCATTTCATCAACACCCGTGCCGGCGCAACCTTTCTCCATCACATTCTTCGTCTGCTCGGCTCATCCTCTTCTTCCTAAAGACACTACACCCACCTCTTCCTTTTTATACGATCTTACAATCACAGGCCAGTATCACTCATTCCAGTAGGGGTGTAAACAGATTTCGGCTAATGAAAAAAGAACTTAACACGTCTGAACAAGGCCAAAGTGGCCCGAAACAGCTGTAAATCAAGGCAAAAATCAAAATTTACAACCTCTTTGCACATAACTCGACGCGCTGAACACGATTGTGCAGTTATTTTCTGTTTTCGATGGCTAGTTCTTGTGTACAAACACACACACACACACACACACACACACACACACACACACACACACACACACACACACACACACACACAGACACACACANATGCCGGCGTCCCCTTATCATATCGCCGGACCCGTTTCCCCCTACTTTCGACGCCGGCGTCCCCTTATCATATCGCCGGACCCGTTTCCCCCTACTTTGGACGCTGGCGTCCCCTTATCATATCGCCGGACTCGTCTACCCTACTTTGGACGCCGGCGTCCCCTTATTATATCGCCGGACCCGTTTCCCCCTACTTTCGACGCCGGCGTCCCCTTATCATATCGCCGGACCCGTTTCCCCCTACTTCCGACGCCGGCGTCCCCTTATCATATCGCCGGACCCGCCCCCCCCACTTTGGACGCCGGCGACCCCTTATCATATCGCCGGACCCGTCTTCCCCACTTTGGACGCCGGAGTGTCCTTATCACGACGACGGACACACCTCCCCCCATTTTGGGCGCCGGCGCAGCTTTATCACAGCGGTGGACCCGTCTCCCCCACTTTGGGCGCCGGCGCAGCTTTATCACAGCGGTGGACCCGTCTCCCCCCTCTTTGGACGCCGGCGTCCCCTTATCATATCGCCGGACCCGTCTCTTCCTAATTTCGTCGCTGGCTTCCCCTTATCATATCGCCGGACCCGTCTCCCCCATTTTAAGCGCCGGCGCAGCTTTATCACAGCGGTGAACCCGTCTCCCCCCTCTTTGGGTGCCGGCGCACCCTTAACACGACGACGGATCCACCTTCCTCCACTTTGGGTGCCGGCGCTACTTTATCACATCGCCGGAGCCGTCTCCTTGCGGCTACCCACCCTTGGATGTCGGCGCCCCTATTGCTCGTACCTATTCCTCCTTCTCCTCCCGACTACTCGAATCGACTGCACCACACCATACCCGTTCCCATTCTCAGAAATGATCGATATCAGAAGAATACGGTATGCAATCACCATCACTGACCAATCAGGGAATTTCGTTTCACACACACACACACACGTGACACACAGACTAAGCCCGTTATTATAAGTCATGATTATTATAGTAGTATCACTAAAAAGAATAGCATTTGTGGTCGCTACAACTACTAAATGTCTTTGATCGCCGGGGAACATTTCTCGCATTACTTTTACCCCAGGAAAAGGGTGCAGAAGTATTACTGCAACTAGCCACGAAGCCTCTCCCCATCTCTGTGATGACAGTATTCGGCAATGGTACGCGTAAAAGTGGTATTTAAAAGTACTGTTGAAATTATGTAGCATCATTAAGTACGTATATGTAAAGAGTTGAGTGGAAGGTACTGATAACAAGTATCTGAACCGCCACATATGCAACAAATTTAAATATTATCACACGCTATTCCAGATACGTGGTTACATCGTCGAAATACAGTCGAGGCATCAATCTCTCCGCTTTGGAACGATTGAAAAAGGCACGTGAACAGGCTCATCAAAGTCTACGTCGCGAAAATCACGGTGGCCAGTCGTTTTGGGTACGCTCAGCGTAGAGTAGCTGTGATTGTGCAGCAGCAGTACAGCACGCGCACTTAGTAGCCTCAGAACTCCTTCGCTTGTTTTCCCTCTGTTCAGCACGTGTGGGTAGAGCAGCAAAAAATTCAGTGTGTCCAGGACCTGGATGCATCATTGAGATTGCTCTGGGTAAACGTGTTGACTCCTGTGCTAAGGGTGGGTAACCTTGCGTTGTGTTAACACGTTTACCGTGGGTAATCTGAATGATGCATGTGGCCCCAGGGACAAAATTGGTATCTGTAGTATCACTGCTGATTATAATCCTTGGCTTAGGGGCAAAACGTGGTTATTTTAGCATAGAAGATGGTAGAGACGAATACTTTGTTAAAAAGACGAGAAGAGCCCTAGTGGACGTGAACTTAAATACTTTGGCAGTAGGGATACATCCAGACTGCGATTGTACGCTGGCTTCCATTCACTCGCTTTGTGACTCACTCCTTACTAAGGAAAAGACTGAGTATAGGAACAACTGTGACCGTAACACCCCTTTTCTCCCCTCATGTCTGT
The DNA here is from genome assembly GCA_000688135.1 of Ancylostoma ceylanicum. Taxonomy (NCBI): domain Eukaryota; kingdom Metazoa; phylum Nematoda; class Chromadorea; order Rhabditida; family Ancylostomatidae; genus Ancylostoma; species Ancylostoma ceylanicum. Next base: position 2,563,990 of record JARK01001350.1, on the reverse strand, counting down.
CGTAGTTTTTCTTCCTCTGCTGCCCCTAGTCCAGTCCAAAACGTCCGTCCACGTCCAATCAGCATGCAGCTTCATACTTCTCTTTTCTCTCTGGATTTTCACCTCATCTATTGAACATAGCCTTTGTTAAGATACCAACTTCGCCTTCTTACAAACAGAAACTCAGAATGAGTCGGACACTGGGATTCAATGTAGTGCCTTCGAGACAGGTAAATCAGTGAGAATTCGTGCTGCAGCAAGTCTGGGTTACATTTCACCATCATTCAGGTTTTCTTCGTCCTCAATGGCAAGGGCAGGTTTTACCGGACACTTCTAAATCCACTCAGATTACCAAGCATGGAAGTTTTACTGCACGAAATCAGCGATGGATTGCAGGTAGTTCACTTTACCGCTCCTAGAGGGTGCCTACATCCTAAACTTGTACCAGTTTAGGTGGCCATTTTTCGCCTATATTCCATGGAAGGCGTAAGGATCCTGAACGTGAACGATATCCTGAATCTCTCTCCGCCCAAGGTCATCGCTTGCCCTCGGATTGAACGGCCGTATTTGGGGACTACTATGCTTCCAAGCATAGAAACGCATCGATCCGGTGGCAAGATGAACAAGTCAGGTTAGTCTTGTGTTCTTTAAGGTTAGGTAATGTCTTTGGGTTGGTAGTGTAGCTCTGCAGGTATTTATGTTTTTCAGTGTATGACTGCGCAGTGAAAGATTATTTATAGGAAAGAATTCCCAATATTTCCCTTATTTCTTCAATTTTATCCCTCTTTAAACCAAAAAAGCCAAGGTATTTGACGAATCCTAGGGTAAACAAGAATTTTCTAGCTTCCGAAACCTCCTATACAACAGATGGCTCTCAAAACGAAAACGGCATCGACAAGAAACCTCGCTCTTTTGCAAGTGCCCTAAAGAGGAACACGAGGAGAACGACGGGAGCCCATCGAAAAAAGCCCATAAAAGCCTTACCAGGTGAATGCCTCATATTTTCCACAAAATCCAGGATCACATTCTAATTTCCCATTTTCAGTGATTCCCCAGCCTCCACAGAAGACGCCAACCGTGTACAAAGCCGATGACAGCGACTCTGGCAAGGCGAACTCGATCAGCAGTCGGCTGACAGACACCCCTAAACTGGACGAAGAACCCGAGTTCGCTTTCAACGAGGAACTGGAGAAGACCCTTCGAGAAGCTGAGAAGCACCTCATCGCCGAGGACGACGAGAGCTCTGAACACTCGCCGAAATCCACCCCAAATGTGGACAGCGGCCGGGAACACAGCAACACCTCAAGAAGCAGAGATGGTGAAGAAACGCTGCCTTCAACTTCGAGGACAGCGGACGACTTCCACGCGAGGCGGAGTGTCATGTCCGAAGCTGAGAGGAAAGCGGAGATGATCAGGGAGGAAAAACTCGGGAATGTCACTGACGAGGAGGACTTCATCAGGGACGATGACAGCGATCCGATTGCAGGGATGTACTCCGACAGCGATAAGGAGGAAAATCTAGCCTCAGACGTTGAGGACGTCGGAAAGGAGGTGGCCCGAGCGAGGAGCTCGCACTCAGACAGGGAAGAGAACCTGCCATCTGACAATGAAGAGGAACGCCAGCGGTCAAGAAGCTCTCGTGCGAGGACTTTACAAGCCCGTCCGACAGGAACTGCCGACAGCGAGAAGGAGCACATCCTGCCATCAGATGACGAGGCAGAGGAGAAGCCGAAGAGCTCCAGAGCTATAACATCCGAATCCAATCGCGAGGACATCCTCCCTTCGGATGACGACGAGCCTCCTCCCCTTGGCAACCCCAAGATTACTCGCAGACTCACTTCACAATCCAGCAGAGAGGAAACTCTAGCATCCGATGGTGAATTTCTAGACGAAGAAGGCACAGCCGCAGAAGCACCGAAGTGGTCAGTGCCAAGAACAACTGACAGCGATCGGGAGGAGAATTTGCCATCCGATGACGAAGAATTGAACGAGCGTGAACGGGCAGCGATCAAGATCCAGGCAGCGTTCCGCGGATATCGCACGAGGAAAAGTTTGAAAAGTGAGTTTTCCTCTTATGATCTTGATAGTAGCTGCATGGTTACACTATGTAAGATCCAAATAAGGTTCCTCGAATCAACTTTAGCAGTTCACTTCACAGAAGAGCCGCCAAATGTAATTGAAACTGAGGGACCAATCGCTCTGGCTGAGGAAGCGCCTGACGAGAAGCCGGCTGGAGCGGAAGAAGAGGCAGAACAAGGTACTTACTTTGTTTTTATGAATAGTCATTAGTTTCTGTTCAACACCAAAACGTGTTATGCGTTAAATTAAATAAATTGAATGGATAATTTTGTAGACATTTTTTTAAAATTAAATAGTTCCAAAGATTCCGGCCCAGTGCAAGTCGCGCACGGTTCAATGATTTGAACGTTAGAGACTGAAACTTAACAGAACCATACATTTTCGTAATGATTGACCCCTAAGGGTTTTTTTACCTTTACTGGTCATTTTTTAAACTTACCTTATCACAAAACTTTTACAGAAAGTGTTCCCGCAGCAGCCACAATGTCACCACGAACGGCCACACCGGGACCAGGACGGGAAAAAAGTAAGTTAGACGACTGAATAACAATAGAACTTTCGCAAAACTGGATGGATGAACGCGAGGAAAAGTTTGATCCTCGCGAATCTCCGATCATAGAAAAGCGTTGAATATGCGCGAAAATAAAAAGTCACAACCCATCAATTGCAATTACGCAATTCCCTCGGATGAATGGAGAAAGGAGGGTCTAATAAGTCCAAACTTTGGAGAATTCTCTCTAACAAAAATCCAAAAATAATAAAGTTTAAATTTGAATGAAAAAAATTATCTGAATGAAATTTAAATGAATTCGAATGGCGGAAAATTAACACAGAACATAATATCACAAATAAGGAACTGAAAACATGCTAAGACTTCCACCCAATTTCTCAAATCTTCAATTTTTCCAAATTTTTCTCACGAAATTTCTCAAGTAGATCCCGAATCGACCCAATACCACCCCCCTTCGACCTCTGACTGCTACTACTGCAGTGCCTGGATGCACATGACCAGCAACAATTTCAAGAAAGTCTCGAGAAGTTTTCAAGAATCTCGGTATATTTACAGTGTAGTATAATTATTTCAGTGAGCTACAGATGGGGTTAGTAATTGTTCCATTGTTTCAGTTTTTCTTCTATTATATTTGCTGATGAAATCGCCCCTGTCAAGCTCAGAAGAACAAAAAATGAAACAATATCGAACCTAAAGCTCTAAAAAACAAGCTTTTAAAAGCTTCAGGAAAATTCAAGGGGGATCGCAAAGCTGTTTCTCACAGCAAAGAGTTACAGAAGGGTTAAAACTGCCGCCAGATATGTGATATTTGTGATAACATTTTTCACAATTTCCAAAATTCCTCGACTAAGCATGCACCCAATGCATTGAACCAATGGCATGTTCCTTTCAGAAATGACCTATACAATCTCTGTAACCACTGGAAACCGATGGGGAGCTGAGACAGAAGCGCACCTATTCATACAAATGTTCGGTGATGAACAAACAAGTCGACGATTCTACCTGAAGCAGGAAGTAGGTCGCTTTTCCTTGGTGCATCACAACTACTACGCTTATGGCTAATAGCGTAGCTCAAAAACTTCACCAAAAAAATACAATCAATGCCATTTAAACCACCAAACAAAGTAGCCATCCCCAGTCCTGGTGATCACTTGCTGTCTAGGCTGATTGGTTGCAGACTGGCGAGACCCGATTCCGACAGCGGCATATGGATTCGTTTCATGTCGAGACCGAGGATCTCGGGACTATCAACCAGATCCTGATTGGTCATGAACAGGAGGGATACGGTAGGTGGTTCATCCATTACAATACCCCATGGCTGTCGTCTACACATGTTGATCTGTTAATGTACAATCTTAAAGGCTGGACTAGCTGAACCCATTTTATGGATAGCCCTAGCTAAAGAATTATTTACTCCATTACTAAGCACTACAACTTTTCCTCGTTGACCGCGAAAACCACGAGTTGCAAGCATCAAAGCGACTATCCACGGTACACGTGATAGCATCCCCCCAATTTCCAAATCACGCGGCCTTTCACACGTTTACCCTGGGTAATCTCAATGGTGCATCCAGTACCAGGACGGGAGGACGGCCAGTCCATACTGTTCCCTCTTCCGGCTTTGTCTCGATCATAAAAACACATACGTCTTCGACCTTCACATTGTGATCCTGAAGGAATTCCTTGAAGGCGCCGGTATCTTCATCGACTACGTGCTGATCACCGAAAACGTCGTGGAAGGACGTCAATTCGTATGCTACTGCTCTAAATGGTTCGATAGCGGTCAGGTCAGCAATCAATTATCGATCGATCGAAGTTCCAGCTTCTGAACCTCACTTCCAGGTGGACGGAAAAATCGAACGAATCCTACCAGTTGCTGCATTCTATTACCTGAACAGCATACCGGATGAGTCGATGACGTCACGTAAGCCTGCCCATCAACTCATTGGCAAAGCTGCACAAAACATGTAATACATATCTGTTCAGAGGGTCGCTGGGAGTTTATCCTGCACAATGGGATGGAAGACGGTAATGGCGGGACCACTTCCAACTTACACATCATAGGCTATGGTACTACTGGTAGCTCTATGATGCATATTAACAACGATAAGACCATGTATACTGTACCAGATACCACCTTAATACAAGTAAGGAGAAGTTAGGTCGGTGATCGGCTATTCCAGAGCATATGCATATGGTTATAGGTCGACTTCGGTGCTATCGGCGATCTGCTGAAGGTTCGATTCGAGGTGGACGGAGCTGGCGAGAAGCCAGATTTCTACCTGGAATGGGTGGAGCTGCGGGATTTGGACACTGAGGAACGAATAGCTGTCAGGTTGGTCACTTGGAGGTCCAAGCGGTAAAATTCTTGAGTTAAAGCACTCAAATTAACCACCCAATGCTCCAGAGTCGGCAAATGGATGGATTTCACCGGCAGGCACTCAAAGAAACCGCAGGCTTTCCGGGAGATCAGCGTTTTCCGATCTGGCGATCAGCCTTTGGAAAGTGAGCTCCTGTGGATCAGCTGCTACAGGCCAAAAATACAGCTGCCATATTTTTAGTTCAAAACTACGAAGGCAAAGTATACGGTGGCGATATGCGTCTACTCAAGGACAACACTCTACAGGCTCAGCTGATAGGCGACTTCAGCGATAGCGGCGTATTCCCCCTGATTTACAACGCCAACAAAAAGGTAGCCAGGAAATTCATCCCATTTTACTATTTGGGTCGCATTCATCATTCAGATTACCCAGGATAGACGTATCAAAACGCCCAAGTTTGTCCATCGTTAACGCGGGCGTCAACACGCTTACCCTGGTAATCTCGATTATGCCCTGGTACGAAATGCTTTTGAATAGTGTTACGCTAGCAAATTTCCCAATTATAACGCCTTTACTATTGATGGAAAGGTTTACCTAGGGTCTGAAGATTCATAATGTATTGTAGACTCTAATAGAGGCCTTAACTCCGAAACGGTGAATAAGTAAGAGTATTTTCAACACCAGCAGAAAGGTAGCCGGGAAATTCACTCCATGACGTCACTTCACCATCTGGGCCGCATTAAGATTGTAGAGGATAGACGTGTCACACCCTCAAATTAACGCATAACGCTGGCGTCAACTCGTTTACCCTGGGTAATCTAGCGATAGCGGCGTGTTCCCACATTTTTATGTGTACTTGCATGCGTCAAAATCTCCTCTGCTTTTAAAAACTGAATATTTGACCGTAGATTGCTCAAGGCATCCGGATTCTTGTCTCCGAAAACTTCAGATATTCCCATCCAATGAACTAGGACACCTCCGTTCACCCAACCACTTCTCTTTCCAGGAATACTCGTTCAAAGTCGAATGTGTGCACCTTGGCCGAATCAACTGCATCAAAGTCATCGGAAATTTCTCGGAAAAAGGTACATAACACCCTATGGTTCGCCATGTTAGTCAAATACGACGAATTTTTTCTCCTAGACTCTACCACAGCTAACATTATTCTTCTGGGCGAAGTGGAGGTTGAATCCACATTATTGTTAGCTTGGATTCTCCTAATGCATGGATTCTCCTAGAAAATCATGCTCATCCGCGCATGTTCTATACCGCCCAATTTATAAGATGCCAATCTTACTAATATTACACCTTTTCCTCCATTTATTTTTGCTTATTTTACACAAAAATTTACTTAATTTAGAAAATCTGCTTTGCAGGACAAGCAATCCTCGAAGGCTTCTCGGTGCTGCAGGACATTTGGGACAAACATGTTGGAAGCGTAGAAACAGCCGGAAATGTGAGTTATTCGGTGAATTTCAAAGGGTAAAATGGACTGATTAAAATTTCCCAACTTTGCCCACAAGAGTTAAGACGAAGAGTTTCAAAACTATAGAATTTCAGAAAAATTTGCGTTTTTTTTTTTTGCTTGGGAAAAAACGGAAAGACGGCTATAGCCATTCCATAGCTCCTATAGAAAGTGGGGGTTTACAGCCCAATTCCAGATTCTGGCCGTATCTGCCCACGTACGCGAATCCACTCACTGTCCTTACCGATACGTACTACGAGAGAGCAAAATCCGTGAATTGGACGACAAGTCGTACTTCAAAGTTCTTACATTTAGTGGTAAGTAATCCTCTTATTGCTGTCCCAGGAATCATGCGCTCCTCGGCATACAGTGACGTCAAAACTTTTCTTTACTGGGATGTGCTTATCATTAGGGATGTGCTTATCATTAATCTTCAGATATGGAAGGTCTTGCTACCCGAAATAAAAAGCACAAATTCACCTCAGACAGTGATGATTGGGTGTTAAAAATGTCAATCGAGGTGATTAAATTTGAACTGATCGATAATCGATCGATCAGTTCAGTTATGTTTTCTGATCCATTTTAGGGAGCAAACAACATAACTCCCGAAGTCTCTCTGTGCTCGGGGCACCAATCATATCCTATGAACTATCAACCGGACGAGTCCAATGATACACTGTACACCTACGAGGTTAGTGATGGTGTGCGAGAGGTATGGGTAGGTAAAAAAACCCAACACATTCAGATGCGAGGTCCGAGCATTGGAAGCCTTCAGAAGCTCAGAATCGGTATGGGTGAACTAGAGCAGACAGAGCACCTGTACATCAAGAAGGTGGGTGGGCCTGAATTCAACCTCTAGGGTCGAATTTTTGCGCTGAATCGCTGTTTTGGAGTAATGCCACGCCCACATTAGAAAATATGCTAAAGAACGCAAAAATTGATAACCACATGGCCGCTTTGCAGTAAAGTCACGCCCACAATGAAAAAAATGCCAAAAAGGCACATATTCATAACCACAGCTACTGTTTTATGATATTGGAAGCTTGCTTCTTTTCACTGATATTTTTCTGGTTTACAGTACACCTTCCAGAGTTCAAAAATAAATAAACAATTAATAACTGAATTGAACAAATAAATATTTTTGGTTTTTTCACTCAGCATATTTATGTACTCTTAATGTCGTCATTTCCTGTGTGGAGCACCTCAAGTGCATTCGTAATTAAATAAATAAAAATATAATAGAAAATAAGTAAACAAGTAAATAAATAAATAATCAATTTTAAGATGCGGCTGGCGAACCAAATCACCAAGACCATACTTCGATTCCCTAGCGTGGACACAGAATTTGAAAGTCATCAAGTGTACGAGTTCTCTCCCGTTTATCCGGATATTCAACCAACTCTGAGTGAGTTTCTTTGTCTTTGAGGAAGTCTATCACAGCGGTTTTTCATGCTACTCGTACGTAACTCGTTTCTCGATCAGCCGCTGACCAATCACAGGCCCGCCCCTGATGCTGATTTCAGCGTCGATTTCAAGCTCAAAACATAGATACTTGAGATTTCAACGATTTTTTTATAATTTTTCTACTTTCAAGACCTCCTCTACACCATCACCCTAACAACCATCGCCAGTTCCGGAACATTCCGACCTGTGTTCAATCTGATTGGTGAAGAAGGAGAAAGTGGAATGAGGAAATTTTTCGACGATACCAATTTTGAGGAAGGAGCAGTAAGTTCTCAGTTACCAGTGGCCCTCTGCATCTCGCTGCCGATCCTTGGTTGTGTATCATCGTGAGGGGAAAAAGGGCGTCACCCACGTATGGTGATTGACGCATTGATTGAATGCTCCAATCACAGTAGCCTGGTAACGCCCCATTTCCCATCACAGTGATACACACCCTAATCTTTCATATAACAATCACTTGGTTAAGCCCATTCAGCGCAACGAATTTGACGTAGATGCTGTGAACCTTGGACCATTACGGGAGCTCGAAGTGCTCATAGAAGGAGATGAGGTGAGATCCACGCGAGTGTTTTAAAGGATTTGCTTTTCAATGAAGGGCAAAGCTTCTAGACAATATGCTGCAACTCTGCCCATCCAAACTGTATGCAAAATAAAGAATACTGCAGCTACGAAAAAATTACAACTTTAAAAAGCAAGAAAATTCTGGTACAAAGGCTACGCGAAAAAAAAAGAGAAAAATGCAGCTCAGGGAAAATCACGTTTTAGGGATAGGTTCCTGGAAACACAATCATTTCAGGGCTCTTCATGGTCCGTAGATGTAGTAGTTGGAATGGCCGACAATGGTGTGCAATACGACACCGATACGGCGTGAGTAAATGCACCATTCTTACTACTTTTAAAGTTTTTTTTGGTATCACAATGGTACAAAGGCCTTCTCCTCCTAACCACACTATCGTTTCAGCAATATACCCACAACTGGACAACTCGTCCGATTATCATTGCAACAACGGTAGCTTAATAATCAAGATTTAATAACTATGACGCTCAACGACATGTTCGACTCGTGTATCACAAATGAATCGCTCAAAATAGATGTATCTAATCAAATTTATATTTAATCCAGTACAAATAATTAATAAAGATTATTTATATCCCATCTCAACATTTCAGATCTTAAACGATAACACATTGAAAAATTCTGGAAATGTCCAGAAGATCAGGTTTACTCAAACTCTCCTATTCATAGTTCATGGCGAACAATTTTAAAAACGTATCCAATACTGAGTGGCGAATGGACTCAAATTATTTCGAGGACTAGATAGATCAAAAGTAAAATCCAAGGCAACTTAGAAAGATAAATTCGTGATAATGGACCCTTTTCACTTAGATTACCCAGGGTAAACGTGTTGACATCCATTTTAAAGTACTGAAGCGTCTACCTTGATAATCCCAATGATGCATGCGGTATCGGAACAGTTCTTAGGCGACATGCATAATTGAGCTTACCCAGGGTAAACGTGCTGACATTCACGGTAAAATGGTAATGCGTCTACCCTGGGTAATCCTAATGATGCATGCGGCCTCGCAATAGTTCTTAAGCACCATGTATTGAGATAACCCAGGATAAACGGGTCAAGAGCACACTAATTTCGACACCATTGACACGGATGTCAACAAGTCTACCCTGGGTAATTTCAATGATGCATCCAGGCCCTTGACTAATTGGAAAACTAGAATTCAAAAACAAAAGCGAAAATGCTAAAAACTTAGGGAACCTAGTAAAAAACTCTAACGGACGTCTGCAGCTGTCTGCTCTAACGGCGAAACGTCGACAATCAAAATGACCCAGACGTTCGAAAAATCATAAGAAAAGCATATTCCTCACAACTGTATCAAGTTACCACGGAAAAACGCAACAAAAACTTCGGTTTCTATGAATTGTGGGCTATGAACCGTAGAAAATCACAAAAATAGCCGTAAATCTTAAATCATAAAACGTAAATCGTAGGCACGCACAACTGTGATAGTTACCTAATCCCGAAACTCTCGATACAAGGCCAACAAACCACGTTTTAAACAGAAGCCACAACATTATTTATGCGAGCCCCATCACTTCCCTATGCAAAACTGCTTGAAGAGATCGTCCAAAATTTGCTCGTTCACTGTAGAACCAGCCATCTGTCCAAATATATCAAGAGCCCGCTGAAGATGATCGCATAACAGTGCCGAGTCCTGGACAGATACAGCATTTTCCAATTCTTCACGAGCTTCGCTGAAAATATCAGCAAAGTATGCTCGTTGAGGCGATCACAGCTTTATGTCGCAGGTTCATCAGCGACCATAGGCAAATAGAAATCGTAGAGAAAAAAAGAATATTGTCACCCACAAAACACAAAATGATTTTAAAAAATAAAAAACATTTCATTCAGAATCGTACAGAATGTGTTGCATGCCATTCTCTGCTAGGAAGTCAGTCTGTCTGAGTCCCAGTTCCACTCAGTTCCACGCAATATGAAGCTGTTGTGAGAAGGACTATATCAACACGTCACCTTTAGCTCGCCTTTTAATGGATACGTTCCCGCCAGGATCCACGTTAATAGTTAATATGTTAGACAGCTAATTCCACTATCAAAAGTAGCGCTAGCTTACAAATATAATCAAGATTAGCGCAGGAGATACCTGTCATGCATACCAGTTGTTATCAATGCCTTTCAAATTGGAGACGTACATCCTTGGGTAAATAGATGTTAAATATTATCATAGCATTTTTAGCAAATGTTAGTGGATTTCTTCCTTACTACATTGGTCAATTAACCTGCCCTTAACCTCGTCAGGCTGTTGACGGCAATTTATACCAGATGCATGCGTTCAACGCACGTACACGAATCGCACGCTAACAGATACACTCACTCGCAGCCCTGATGCAGCTCACACGCAAGCAGGACGCATCTAGCGCATTCCCTGCATTCTTGCGGTGTTTTCATGCAGGTATACACACCATGGTATCTGGTCTTCATGAAAAAATCGCGAATTGACACGTGCGTCTGATGCGCGAATGACGCACACACCTAGTATTAATCGCCCTGTGATTTTTTAACACAATGCTAATCCTATGCGATATAGCACACACCACTAATCCATAGCAGACCGAAAGACAACTTACCTCAGAAGGAGCGTGTCGGTTAAGCACGGTCCACCATCATCAGGGCACAGATTTTCTACGAGTCTCTCTAGTGACGTCATCAACGAGCGGACACCTGACAAATACTTTTTTTACATAGGAAGAACAAAAAATTGGATTTTGGTAAATACAAATTATTGGATGGTAACCCATAGGCTTCAGGGTTAGAATGCATCACTGGGGCCCCTTATGGTAAACGTGTTAACGTACCCAAATTTACCCTTCACCCAGGCCTGGACGAATCGTTGAGATTATCTAGGGTTATCGAGTTAACGCCCGTGCCAATGATAGTTAAATTGTGTGGCAATAACACGCTTACCCTGGGTAATCTCAATGATGCATGCAACGCACCACTCAATATGTTTACTCATTCGTGAAATTGTCTACACCCAGCTGCTATCTATGCGTGATCATTCCCATGAGCATGAGATTACCCATCGTTCTAACTAACCTGGGCCCTGGGCCTCAATTGAGGTCGCGTGCATCATTGAGATCACCTAGGGTAAACGTGATGACACAACTTTACCCATCTTTAACATGGCTAAAAACACACCTATCTTGAGTACGTATAATTACCCATAGGTAGCAGCTAGGTGCGGACAGCGTCACGTATGCGTAAACGTGTTGATGGGAGCCAGGTCAAGGAGTCCCATCCAAGCCCATATGCATCATTGAGACTACCCGGGGTAACCATTATACTTTGGAATATTCGAAAATTTTTCTCGAATAATCGAATTTCGAAATTATTTGATTTTTAATTTTTTCGAATAATCGAATTTCGAATTTATTCGATTTTTCCATTTTTTCGAATAATCGAATTTCGGAATTTATTCGATTTCTCCATTTTTTTCGAATAATCGAATTTCGAATTTATTCGATTTTTCCATTTTTCAAATAATCGAATTTCGAATTTATTCGATTTCTCCATTTTTTCGAATAATCGAATTTCGAATTTATTCGATTTTTCCATCTTTTCGAATAATCGAGTTTCGAATTTATTCGAATTTTCATTTTTTCGAATAATCGAGTTTCGAATTTATTCGGTTTTTCACTATTATCGAATAATCGAATTTCGAATATATTCGATTCGCCACTTATTTCGAATTTTCGAATTTCGAATATATTCGATTCGTCATTAATTTCGAATTTTCGAATTTATTCGGTTTTTCAAACCTCGAATAATCGAATAAATTTAAAATTTGATTTCGTTTTCATCCGATTAGTTGAGCAGTTGGACTATTTCGGAAAGCGGGGAGTCTCCGATGACCTTAGAATTTGAAGTCATGGTGGTGGAGATTTCTTCTACTATGATAGACGCTCTGCAAGTATGTTTGACTTCAACCATGACATTCTCAAAACTCAAAGGTACGAAGAAATATGCCGGCTTAATCTAGGGGCGTGATCTAGGGATTCTAGCTGCAATATGGCACCAAATCTTAAAGGCAGGGTCTCATCAAGATGGTCTTAATGTGTCTCTTGCTTGAAAAGTTCCATACGATGACAGTGACCTCAAATCTTTTCACTTCATAAGTCGTACTCGAGGCTTATGTAGGAAATCACAACAGCAACACCTCCTTGTTGCCGCATGGAAGTCCTTTTTGACAAGTGTTGCTGTGGTGGATGATGGGGGCAGCCTTACGCAGAGCAGAGAAGAAAGTGATACTGCAATCCCATAGCATTTTTCTTTGGCAATCATTTTTCTTTCTTTCTTCGTGGTTGACCTTTAGGGGCACTATCAATGTGGATTTACGCGATTAACGAATGAGTAACATTTTGAAGAGCTTCGAAAAGCAGATACACTGCTGATCATTCGTCCTCTGCGGACCATCCAATATCACAGAGAAAAGCCTGGCAGCTTGGAAAGCAGAACCGTGCGGACACGAAATTCCTCCGAATATTCGGAGTTATTCGATTATTCGAGAGAAAGCCGATTCGATTTTCGAATAAATTCGAAAGTAGACCCATTTCGAATATTCGAATTTCGAATAAATTCGAAAATGGACTTTTTTCGAATAGTCGAATTTCGAATAAATTCGAAAATGGACTTTTTTCGAATAGTCGAATTTCGAATAAATTCGAAAATAGACTTTTTTCGAATAGTCGAATTTCGAATAAATTCGAAAATAGACTTTTTTCGAATAGTCGAATTTCGAATAAATTCGAAAATGGACTTTTTTCGAATAGTCGAATTTCGAATAAATTCGAAAATGGACTTTTTTCGAATAGTCGAATTTCGAATAAATTCGAAAATAGACTTTTTTCGAATAGTCGAATTTCGAATAAATTCGAAAATAGACTTTTTTCGAATAGTCGAATTTCGAATAAATTCGAAAATGGACTTTTTTCGAATAGTCGAATTTCGAATAAATTCGAAAATGGACTTTTTTCGAATAGTCGAATTTCGAATAAATTCGAAAATAGACTTTTTTCGAATAGTCGAATTTCGAATAAATTCGAAAATAGACTTTTTTCGAATAGTCGAATTTCGAATAAATTCGAAAATGGACTTTTTTCGAATAGTCGAATTTCGAATAAATTCGAAAATGGACTTTTTTCGAATAGTCGAATTTCGAATAAATTCGAAAATAGACTTTTTTCGAATAGTCGAATTTCGAATAAATTCGAAAATAGACTTTTTTCGAATAGTCGAATTTCGAATAAATTCGAAAATGGACTTTTTTCGAATAGTCGAATTTCGAATTATTCGAATTCGAATGTTTATTCGAATTTTTTATTCGAATACGTTATTCGGTCCAAAGTATAGCCCTAATGCACCACGAAGATCACTCGTGATGAACGTATTAATGTACCCAAATTCAAATTTCACCTGGGCCTAGAAGAATCACTGAGATTACCACGGATTAGCGCGTGAACGTCCGTGCCAACGATAGGTAAATTTGTGTGGTGATGACACGCTTACCCTGGGTAATCTCGATGGTGCATGCGGCCCCTGCTGGGACTCCTACATACCCACACATGAAGTTTCCTACACTCAGCTGCTGCCTACGGGTAATCATGCTCATGAGTATGAGAGGGTGCATCTGGGCCCTCGGTATCGTAAGGATGAATAACTTCATACCCATGACTATGGGTAGCAGTTTGGTGCCGGCAATGTCACGTTTGGGGAAAGATGTTGATGGGTACGTTGACACGCTTACGATGGGTAATATCAACGACACCTCCGGGCCAATATGTATGATTGAGGCTACCCAGGGTAAACATATTGATGACTGTGTTAACGATGGGTAAATTTGGGTGGTGTTTAACCGTCTAACCTGGGTAATGATGCATGCAGCCTCCGGTCCTAAAAAAATCCTTACCTTCAGTGCGAAGTGCACAAGTCGCCACGCAATCCACAACATCGAGCCTCGAAGTCGGCTCAACTTTATCGAACGCTTTGTTTTCCGTCAAATCGGATTTATTTCTAACAATTATCATCGGTAGGGAGATCTCTGTGAGCTCCTGAAAAAGCTAATTAAGGTACGCCCACAGCAAGAAAAACTTAGTCACCTCAAGCTCTTTCAATATAGACTTTACTACATGTTCACTATCCCTAGCATCAACGACAGCGATCACAACATCAGCATCGAGAATTCTAAAACATTTTAGTTCAGCGAAACATTAAAACGACAAGTTCCAACGACGTACTTCCGCTTTGCTCTGTCGATGCCTTCCTTTTCTAGTGAGTCGGCTGTCTCGTGGATTCCAGCCGTGTCCGTGAGAGACATCGGTACTCCACCTATGTTTAAACGAATCTGGAAGGTATAGCTGAGCTTTGGCAATGGCTACGGTCTAGCAGACATTCTGTGCGCATCTCATGCACTGAGTTCCTACCCCTTCAGCGCTAACATTATCATGAGAAGAGGCTGCATGCATCATTAAGATTACCCAGGTTAGATCGGTTAACACCACACAAATTTACCCATGGTTGATACGTTATCAACATCCTTACCCTTGGTAATCTCAATTATGCATATGGGCCAGGGAGAATATTTGGAAATTACTCGAGAAACAGTTGTCAGCAACAGATTTCGAGGAAAAAAAGATATCTTTGTCGCGAAAAAAATAGATGACTTCAAAATTCTACAGTCGTGGCGCGGTGATATCCAGCAGAGTCCAGGAAATGTGGTCACGGTTCTTTTCCAAGGAAAAGAAATATGAAAGCGTGAGAGCTCACCAGCTCACCTCAATAGTGTCTCGGGTCGTCCCAGCACGTTCAGACACAATGGCTACGTCCCTTTGAGCTGAAAAAATTTAAAAATCCAAGGATTCGACGCAATTCATTCTTTTCAATTAACTGGAAATACTTAACAACTTCCTGAAGACAACAGTGGCAGTTATTCTCCCAATTCACTGAACAACCACCTCTAAATGAAACACCACCAACCTAATGCATTCATCAAACTACTTTTTCCCGTGTTCGGTCGGCCCAGTATAACTGCACGAAGACCTCTGTGTACAATTTCTGCTCCTTTTGCTCGATTTTCCAATCGAATGACCTCTTCAAGGATTGGAACTATGCGGTCACTGGAAAAAGCAGACGTTAGCTATTTAGTGACGTGCCCTGATAAACTGCAAGAGATCAGGGAAGTTGCGACATCCAGCAAATTTCAGCACTAATAATTTCACAAAGAATGGTTAAAAGAATAAGTCATATGAGGTCTAAAAGGCAATAAACCAGTAAACATACCGCAATTCCTCGATGCTGCTGCTCACATGTTCACCAAAATCCATCAGGACAAATGTTCGCATCACCGCATCCTGCAGGAGATCTCTGAAATTGATACTTCTCTCTCATAAGTACTGGAAGTAGAGTAGAGGTTATCTTCAAAAGAACGAGTACCGTATTCGTCGAGCTTCAGCCCCGCCCCTCATCTGATCGTACGACATCTGTCTTTGGCGTTGAGTCTCGGAATATATGAGGTTGCGCAATCCGTGAACTTCATGAAAATCCATTTTCCCGTTGAAGAATGCCCTGAAGCAAGAGGCTTTTGGCTCAGTGCACGTCAATGAAACGAGGGCGAAGAAAAAAGCTAATCCTTCAAGAGAAGACAAAGAAACAGAGTGTAAGAACACCTCTTCGTAAATTCTCCTCTGGTAGCCTGTCGAACTCCTTCGAAACCTGCCAGCCGCTCAGCCAATGCATCCGCCACTGCTCGACTGCCATGGACGTACATTTCAGCAGTATCCTCGCCAGTAAAAGTAGAAGGACCTTAAATGGTCATCAATGAACAGTGCACTCAGAACGCTTCTCCAAGACCAACTGCTTTTATCTGGGGAGGCTATGGTCAGCGGAAACTTTCCGCTGACCATAGCCTCTCCAGATAAAAGCAGCTGGTCAGGTGGATCTACTCAGTAACGACCTCTACACCCAGTCTATGACTGTCCGCAAGAATAGCCACTAGTTTAACGGCTCCACAAGGAGCTATAGAATCTTTCTTTCCATGACACCTCACCTGGTAGATACACAGCCATCGCAGTATCCAGTATTTCGTTGTTTTTCGTGAAAATCTTCGTATACCTCATTTGCCTCGGTGTCCATTTCTTCTTTCGGGTAATCTCACGTAACACGGGCAAGGATCGGCTACCTATAATCAAATTGCGGATATTTAACCATACAAATCTCAGAGGGGGTATGGATGCTCAATCTCTCGTTGGTATCCAGGGTAACCAATATTATGCACAAAAATTATAGCTACGGAAAGAAAAAATTTCAATATGGGTGTAGCACGAAATTCTGTGCCTGCAATACTGACTGTCAACTAAAGGGTTTTCAGAGCTGACGCATTCGAAAATGCACGGTCATACGAATGTTACGAATTGAATTTTCTGGCCATACTACCTTCATCGATAATTTCGCTGCGTGACTACATACTTCCAAATAGTTCCTCGCATCTCCTTAGCGCAGTTGTATACAGTGGGCGTCGATGGCGGTGGCCTTTCCGCGGCCTCGAAAAGCACGCAGCGCGACCGTGCCGCGCAAGCAGGAATCCTCTCCAGGACAACAAAACTATGGGGTTTTGTTGATAGTTACTTAGTTTTCTTATTAGTTAATAGCAAATGTGACGGACAACCATCAAGAAAATCCAGACTCGCCACTGCGGTGACGATTCCATCGTGAGCGAAGCGGTCGCGCAGCGTGCTTTTTTGGGCCATGAAAAGGACACCGCCATCGACGCTCACTGTAGATGTGTTTTTCACATGATAATTACATCCTAGTCGCAAATAATCTATACCCGTCCAGTCAATTTTTCTAAAATTTTCAGTTCAGGTGGAGCCTTTTCAGCTAATCCAGAGCTTGTTCCGCACTTGCAGCAGTGGAGACGATTTGTTATCGACGACACATGAACTGAGTGGATGAGTACCTCCTGAAAAAACAACAAAACTGTGCACAAACCCTACCTGACATTCGAAATACAGCAATTGCTGATGGCAAAGCGCCTGAGCTGAGTGCGAAAATCGTCGCCATACGAATACATCAACCTATAACCTTTGCACAAAACTCACAACTGCAACTACTACATCGCAATTTCTCCAAAAAAATACACTCGCTCAAGACATCCACGAAGATTGACAATGCAGAACAAACGCAAAACGAATTTATTCGAGATTCAAGCTTTCGGAAATCTTGAAACGAGAAGAGCTAAACATGCGCAAGGCAGTAAGACTGCTGAAAAGCAAAAAAGTATCTACCCGTACAAAGAGCATAACAAAAGCTTTGTGAAGCTAATTCAGTAATGATATGAGTGATTAACTGTTTGAAAAAAAATACTGATGGAACTAGGTGCTTAGGGTGACATAATTGCCTACACGAATCAGGAACAAAACGGATGAAAATGCGGAAAATTCAGAAAGTGGATCGGCCTTCATAGAAAACAGCACAACATTTGCAGCAGTTACTACTCGATGTATTTAAAGTCGTACAGACTGATAGGCGAATGGAAAGAAGTATCCATTAAGGAGTGAACAGGCAAATGCTTAGCCCAAAGCAGACTTTGAATAAACCCTAGCTGAAGAGTGGAACAACGCACAGTTTGTTCATCCCCACATCCCTTGTTGAATACTTTCCTATAATATCGTCCCGGATGCCGTCTGAGAGTGAAGATGGAACGTTTTCATAACAAAAAAGAGGGTGTATATCATCGTGAGGGGGAGTGGGCGTCACCACGCTACTATGATTGGCCGATTCAATCAATGAGCCAATCGCAGTAGAGCAATAACGCCCTATCTCTCCTCACGATGATACACACTCACAAAAAGATTAGCATAAGTGCTCTACACATGGAAAAAAAATCTTTGCAAGGGATGCCTAAAGGAGAGACAGAGAGACAGATGAGCACTCTTACTCAGGGCTAAGGGTTAGTTACCGTTGACCTTACGTCAACTACACAAAAAAAGAGTATAGAAAATGTGAACGAATAAAAAATTCACCTTGCAAACTGAGAGCGGGTTAACCATATAGGCTAATGAAGGGTTTGAAACGAATGACAATTGAACGGAATGAGACAGAAGCAATGAAAGAGCATATACTGGCACCTACAAAGCTCTACGCCAATGTCTTAACAACTTTAACGCATACCTGCTTGCCCAACAAATAGACCTTGCTCTCAAAGGTAGGGTATTAACTTAACCCAAGTCTTTCTCTTCTGTCCTCCAGATATTTTAGGCACTCTCTGATATTCGGTATCAGAAACTTCGGGTCAGACACGTATGCCAACAACGGTGGCGGCAACGGTAATGTGGATAACCTGTCAGCTCGTGCCAACAGCCTAATCTTCAAGCGACACAGGTACTGCAATCGTGGAAGTAACTGAATTCGTGACAGCGGGTATCGCAGGTGGATTCCCGACGCTTCGGCTTCAGCGCCTCGTCGATGAATGAGGATATCGCGCTCTCGACTGAAGGATATCTAGAAAAGCTCATCATTCAGAAGTCAGGAAGAAGGACAGGACGAGAGGAGGAGGCCCAGAGAAGGGAATGAACTTACTTGTACTGCATGCTTCAAGAGGTCCACGACGCTTTCGGATCGCTCCAATGAGAGTGGACCACCCAGGTGCGCAAACTGGCCGCTAATTTCCACCCGTGAGTGTAAGACTCGGTCTTAGAAGGGAAATATTTGGAAGACTGAATAACTTTTGCTCTCCCAAAGGCGAGCTGTAGTACAAACCTTCATGCCTATAGCTAACAGTGAAGAGATGATTATCACTGTGACTGTCCCTAACCAAAAAAGATCCCTCTTCACAAAGCATTAGAAGCTTCTCGGCATTCCTCCATGATAGATCGCCCCAGTACCTACAACACTTGGAAGTAGGATGTAATGAAAAACAGCAGTCGCAAACAGCTCTAGGGGGAAAGGGTAACGCTTCCCTCCTTTTCAGTACTACCACCCGCAATTATTTCACTTCGCAGCCGATTTCACTCAGAAAGTAGCCTCGGATTGGACTGTAAGCCTCGTACTAGATGGTAAGCTTCGGATCTGACCGCAATCCCAATATCACAAGAACATGAGGTTCATATGCCTTCAAAAGCAAGAAATTCAGTTAGTGGAATCAGAAGGAAAGGATCCGCTAACGACTCCAGGCCTACACCCAAGTTTATGCCACCGGTAGTGGACACCACTATTAATCACATCTGTCTTCAACTAGCAGTAAACCTGATGGTGAGCTATGCTGGTCCTGCTGGTCTCGTGGGTCACGTTAACTGGTAAGATTAACTAACAAAGAAAACAACAAAAAATAACAAAATCCTGTGAAGGCCCAGTATGAAAAACCCCAAGCGACGAAAGACTGGAAAATCGATCATGGACTTTGATACGTCCAGAAATGGCGGGAAAAAAGTGTGGGCAGATTATCGATATCACGGCCGCGCGAGAGATCACAGCTAGCTGTCGCTGCATCCCAATTCAACCCCTCGGTGACAGCAACGCTATTTCTATGCACAACAGGCAAGCACTTGTCATTATTGGGAAGACTTATCCAAACAGAATGGTAATAGATAAAGTTCAGTGGCTCCAAAGGAGGTTTATTCCAATTAGGATAGTCCCGCTGACGTTTCGCGAAAATCGATCAAGGACTTTGATACTTCCAGAAATGGCGGGAAAAAGAAGCGAGTTGTCGCCAGATCGAGAGATTATCTTCGCAGATGCACGTAGTGGCAAAACAGGGAATCGTTCGGATACACGCAATCATATGGGGACGAAAATAGGGAAGGAGCAGACTTGTGCTGACATTTACAGAAGTGAACCCGTTAGTGAACCTTACCATGGACACGCCTTCAACTCGGCCAGCCTCTTTGCCCACGATCGAGTTGGTGAAGAAGAGGTGGACGGCTGATGTTCCATCTTAAGCAAGTTCGGAAAATATCCAATCAACTGATCAGGTGAAAAATTTAGGGAATCTTCACAATCCTGATAAAAGAAGGATGAACACCATTTCCACTAAACATGAGTACAATTAGGCATAAGTTTTATTTCAATATGACAATATGTACATGTAAGATTATCCGTAATATACAACACCGCAAAACCGACAAAGGTGTAGTCCTGAATAACCCGTGCCGAATTCCGCAATGCGTACCTCATCAGGCTTGATCAGGCCCCAGCACGAGCTTGTCGTGGGGTCGGAGCGAAAACGAAGCCCCCTTTGAAAACCCAGAATTTTACGAAGCCCCGCCTGAATCTAATTGCAGTGGAAGTTACCACGAAATGTTCACGAACAAGGTTTCGTCATCAAACACTCTCCGAAATCAGGACAACGCCGACTAAAGCCGTAGTTATAGTCGTCGGAGTCCAATCCGATCGGAGGAACGAAAGTACGTACCGATTCTCGTCGGAATCCAACGCGTCGGATTCCGCCGAGCATCGATATGCATAGTTTATCGTCCGTTCGGGCCGGTGTCCGACACACTGTAAGTCCAACAAAAGAGAGAAACTCCGAACATGGTCATAAATCACATTAGTTCTGCGCGAATTTATATGAACAAAGCAAAACTAAACACGGTAACGATTATTGGCAACGAAAACAGTCAATAAACTACAAGGAGACCCTAGTAACAGAAGAATACAAGTGGACGACGGCGAGTGAAGAACATGCCGATGTTAAAGGACTGTGTTAGGCAAGTGGAGCGCGGCAGAAACACAGTTCGTAAGTTGTGGAAAATCGGAAAAGTGGATAAACACTGATAAGACTAGCCCACGAGTGGCACTATGTGGGTATTGGATAGCGAATGGAACATAGTACGGGTGCATGAAAAATGGATGGAAACTTATGCGTTCTGTGGGAGAATTATGCTCACGACAGGCTGAGCTAGGACTCAGCCTGTCCTCGACAAGCTGGCCACTTTACCGAGCATACAATTTCTTAATTCACATAAGTTTGACCTCATTTTTCAAACACTTATTGTGGGTGTGTAACCGCTTCTTCACCCCAAATTTGATGTCAATCCGTGAAGTCTTGACTTAGCTTAGAGCCTTGCAGCTCAACATCATGCACTAAACAGCAAGCGCGCCTCTCCCACTGCTCCTTCATGATCCTGCGCCTGCAGCGTTTCTGCCTCGCACCCCGTACGAAGCCCCCTTTGCTTTTTGTCCCTCTGACGAAGCCCAGCTTGCCCGATGACAAGCCGCGCTGGGGCCTGGGCTTGATATAACGATAGGCATTATCCATGCTTGCCGCGCGTCAAATTTGACGCGTCGCACCAAAACTTGACGAAGTTCTCACGTTGTCTCGATGCGGCGGAAGTGAAAACGCACTTTGTTAGCGCAGCAGCAGTGGCGGCAAAGCCAGGAACATTCTCTACTTGCCAGAAATTCCCTGCTCCCTCTCTTTATTTCGTTTTATATCGATGCGTCAACTTTAACGCACAGCAAGCATAAATAATGCCTATCGTTATGTCTATCCTGCGCGTCATTATCCACCGCTACCTCTAGGATGTCCGTCAATGATCTGAGCCCGGATGCACCAACTGAGATTACCCATGGTGAACGTGTTACGTATCCAAAAATTTACCCTTTATCCGGCACCCATTAACATTTTTACTCATACGTTGCGTTGTCTATATCCAACTGCTACCTATGGGTAATCATACCATTGCTTGCTGGTGCAGGTCACTAGAAATAACGATGTGGAGAGAAGATAAAGGACAATTTATACTAGTCAGACGCACGCATTCATTTGCGGGAGATTTTCTATGAGGACCGTTCAAAGCGGTATGTAATCCTGAAGGAAAAGAACGCGCGGCCGCCGCGAGGCCGTAAACGCGTACGTTTGAGCTGTGTCAGCGATGCGACTAGCCCTATCCCTCACCATAAAGACACACGCGCGTCAAACGCACGCACTTAGTACGAATTGCCCTCAAGCGTTGCGGAAATCGGCACGTTTTATCCTACAGGACTATACTACACTTTGTACTGTGCAAACAAATATATAAGTTAAGAAACTATCCTAATCAAGAGATCACTGATTTGCGAAGATAATTACAAGTAAACAAGTCTACAAATCTACAGAACTAATGGTCACCAGCACTGCTCGTTACATGCGTGTCAGCTGGTCGGTCAGGAGCATTCGCTCTTGATGTCTTCAGTAGGGTGGCCAAATCTGGCCGGCTCACAGAGCTCACTTTCGCCGCACAGTCTTCATCTTTCTCCTTATTTGACGAGAACGAAGTGTAGAACTTCAGCCGTTCTCGCATCCTCGGAGGAAATCTGAGGAAAATAATATATTGACGTTTTTTTTTTTAATGGAAGGTAAAAAGTAGGATTAGAAGAGAACTAAAAGCAATGATGAAGTACTAGCGATACAGACCAGCTTCAAAAACTTCTACGAAGATTAGCTCCTGAGCAGCTAACTCTATGTAACCTTTGAAAAACTACTGCGCAGTCGAAATTTCACGCGACAGAACATTTAATTTTCGAAACATTAATAATAATTGAAAACGGCTGTCATTTGCATAGAAAACCCTCACCTCGGAAAAGCCGCCTCAGCTTCTTTTCTCAGGAAATCGCCAACAAACATGTACTTGAAATAGTAAAGTAGATCACACAATTCATCCTGAAGAAATTGCAATCGTATTTTTCAACATAACACAATGTTGGGGAAGTGTTCACTAACCCCATGTAGTATATCACCGTAGCGTTCCGTGATATCACCAATTTTCGTGTATAGTATGCTCACAACTTTCAAACTCTGAAACACGAAATTTGAATTAGATACAAGGTAAATATCAAAGAAATACACCATCAGCTCCTCAAACGGTGGAAATTTTTTCAGAGGAAGTCTTTCTAATAAAAATACGCTGTCAAACTTTAGTGGTACCTTATCCCTAGAGAGACTACATAGACGCTTTAAAAAATTAAGACGCTATACTGCGAAAGCTGTGCTTTTTAGAGATTGAACGCAATTCGGGTGTGTGGGCAATTTTTCCTCTACCCTTCAAGTTATTATGATCCCTTAAGTTAACTTAGGACATTGACCAAAATCTGTGTTTTGGCTATTTGTGCTCATCCCTAATCCGTATGAAAAATGTGACCAAACTCGATAATCAACCATGTTCTACTTTTGGACAGCTCTATTAGAATAAACTGCCACTTACCTCTTCATGCTTGACCTTCTCCCTCCAATCGTAGCATCGTTGAAGGAGGGGCACAACAAGCCTCAAAGCATACCACAAATCATTTTCCGTATTTGCTCGGCTGCACACTTCACCCGCAAACGTGGATATCAGCTTCGACAACGAGGTCTAAAACATGATTCTGTAGCAGTAGTACTGCTAACCCATACAAACACTGCAAATGCCCACGAGTAACGGTGTATTTTAAAAATATAATTCATATTCAGAATATGATTAGTTGAAAGAGTAACGATCGACCTATTCATACTATCGGCATAGAAAACAATACTACATTTTAACGTGGGTAGGGTTTAGAAGGCAGAGTAATTTTCTAAATTTCATATGTCTGGAAAGAGAATTTTTAAGGCTGCAAAAAATTGAACTAACCAAATTACTGTGATACCAGTAAGCTTGGGCCACAACATTTACGATAAGTGGGCGGCTGGCCATTTGTAACAGTTGTCGTTCCTCGAACTCATCAAACACAATCTCTTCGAACGTCATTTCTGCAATTCAAAATCTTTCTCAAGCACTCACTTGTTAGAAAGCAGTATCAATAAGCCACCAACCCGCTAAGACCCCGCTGTCAATTACGGCTAAGAATTCATTCTGCAGTACTCGACAGTACGCTTCTGGTAGGGCCGTAAGAAGCAAGGCGATAGCATTTAGCATTAGATATGGTCTTGGAGGCTGTGCTCTAGAGCTCACGAGTAGGTTGATCATCGCCGGTACAATGTGCTGAATGATAGAAGAAAATGAGAAAGAGAGAGAAGATAGGGAAAACCTGGCGGAAAAATTCAATCTGTGAGAAAACAGGGGTCAAATCTAATTACTTGTTCAAAAATTACCTCTGGTGTGTGAGGGCTAGCAAGTAGCTCAATACAAGCCAGGTATAGAGCCTGCGCAGCTGGCGGATACTCCGCAAATCTCCAGTCAGGTGCAACATACGATGGTGGACTAAAAACAAAGGATCAAAAATGAAAAGTAAGGAAGTTCAAACAAGATGAAATCAGAAAAAATTGAGTGAATGAGAGAGGGAGCGAAAAATTTAATCAACGCGATTACCTGTTTTGCTCCTATGCCATCGATATTTCAAGTTATAACTTGAATAAAATCTTTAGAAAACGAAATCATTTTCTAAACTCACGTAAGTATAAACTCGCTGCAGGTTATTATCCTGTCCGCTAACTCATACACCAGTTCCTCGAATGAGTAAACTCTCTGGTGATTATCATTGATAAACGACTGCGTTAGTGAACTTTGATCACCTGAAACCCCTCAGCATTTGAAAAGATGGACGCTCCAATATTTAGGTGAATTTAAGCGAGATCAACCGTTCCAAATACCAGCTTACCTTGGCAAAGAATCGCTAGCACGAACTGTCGAGCCCTTGGATGATGACCAAGCTGTTCATGCATGCAGAATAAAATCGTATACAGGAATGTGATTGGGTACGCTAAAAAGATCAAAAATTCAGGCAACTGATTTTAAGACATATGAAAGGCTTTAGACAATGTTGTGCAGCAGAACAACTGCCTAAAAGCGGCAGTCAAAAATCGTCAATAGGATGGGATCATTGTTGAAAAAGCGAAGTTCCTCGAATGGAGGGATATCATCGAACAATATCGCAAAGCAAGTGGTAGACGAATGAGATCGGCGGATCTTTGGCGGACATCTCTTTCTATTTTCTATGCTGATGAGGTATCGTTCACTAGCCAAGTTATTCAAGAAAAGGGGAAGGTGGTGAGGAAAGTGGGAAGAAAAGAATGGTTCCCTTAAATTGCAAAACTTTTTCATTGCTGTGTGCACTCATGCATGACATTTTGTTTGCATAGTGAAGAATTAGAGTTTTTGAATGCCTCCATTCCTCATCAAGGCTATCCTATTTTAGGAATGGAACCTATTACTAATCCCGAAAGAAGCACCAAGATAAGATGAAAGGACAAAGATAAAGAAAAGGACATTAAGTGGAGATGACGTCCTTGCAGGGTGACATTAACCAAATGCAAGGATATATCTAGTGATTTTCAAAACTGTTGAACAGTAATTCATAATTTTTAAAATATAATTAAAACTCACGGTGGAATTTGTATATTGGTCCACAAGTAGTCAATATTGTCGAGAAAATATTGTCCACTTGCAACTCTAAGGCGCGGGCCAGAGTAAAATCGAGGATCTAGACGGAGGCTATGTTAGAACAGGAGAAAAAGTAGAAACGCGACTCTGGACTGAAATATTCATGAACATTAGGTCTTTGAAGATTTTTCCTCACTCCAAGCGAAATGTACTTTGGATCTTGCTACTTTTTACTTGTGAAACTGGGGCTGCTGTGCCAAATTAGCACAGAAAAACTTGAAAATTCAGCACGTACTGGCAACAAGCGCTCAATCAGGCTGCCATAATATATCGGATAGTGCGCTCTCGGGTTGACCATCTCAGCCATCATTGGAGGTCTGTTAGCCATCTCGGCGAATGTCATCTCCGGGAATTTCTGGAAAAGAAATACGAGGAAAATGCGAGGTCGACCAGAATGCTAACTCGTACTAACCCTGTGGTATTCTGCAAGACGCCGGAAGTGCTCAGGGGCGTCCACGTCCCGCTTAGGAATGTATCGACAATAAAAATCAATCCGCTCGTTGATTTCTGTGCAATTTAGAAGGGCCTAGAAAAATGATCTCAAATGAAACCAAATGAAAGCATTAAGACTTTCATAAGAACTAAAAGGTTTTGAGAGGAATGCAGGAAAACCGACCTGTACAATAACCATAGCGATCTGACTGGCATGGTCTGTAGCCGGATGAAGAACTAGAGACAACAGAAGTCGGTCAAACGTCATGACATGACGATGGAAAACCATCATATTAAGCACTCTAATCATCTAAAAAGGCAGAAGTATGTTTAAGTGCAAAAACCTCTAGAAACACACAGAAATTTTGTATTGTACAACTCAAGCCCATTAACCTAAATAGAAATTACTCCTACTTACCATGGGTAAAAACTCTTCCGAGTTCTTCTCGGCACTACACTGAGAAATTATGTAATCCGTTAAAGCATTTACAGCTAGCACATGCTCGCGACAAGTTTGCCGATCAAGAATTCTGCAACATAATAATAGCGGATTTATTGTTAGAGAAAAAAGACCTCAAACACTCACTGGTAGATTACAGGTGACAGCATTTGATGTTCAGGAGGACTTTCTATAAGGTAGCGGAAGATAACACAAAGAATTGTTGGCTGTCGCGAAGGCATGGACATATACTCCATCCATGACATCTCGGGCTGTCCTCGCATTTGCATGAAATCGGTGTGGACTTCTCGCTGGAACAAAGAAAAGTAAAGTACCTAGAAAAAACCGTGATATTTTAATAAACAAAGAAAACCTTTAAAAAATACCTGGAAAGCCTCCGCCTTCGCCGGATCCTCTTCAAGAGTAATCGCAGTCCGCTGGGCAGTTAATGGTAGGGAGGAAAGCTGAATGCTCTAGATTATTTCAATGATAGAGAGAGAACGTATTTCGCTTTAACGCTCATGAAGATTATTCATGGGGTTCTTAGCAACCAAGTGCCAGAGCAGAATGTCTCCTCAATAGAAAAGGCAAGACCGTAAAATATCCACATACCTGACTCGGCGCCCAAGTATAAACTTGGTTGATACGCATCAATTCGGGATCACTTTCGATTCCTGCAGATTTCAACCGTTAATTTCAAGCTCTGCGCACCAAAGAAAAAACATACCCATGATTTTCATAGCCCGCATCATGGTTATCAATAACATTCGGACAATCTAGAAAAACTTGTTTACAGAGGAAATTAATAATTATAAGAGTAGATATAAAGCACCTCAGGACAAATGACAAGCCTTCCTGCTCTCGAGTTATCCATTGGATTATAAACCAGCCATGAGTTCAAATTCAGCAACGTATTTCCAAATGCATTATCTGCAGATGTAGAATTTGAATACATAAAGGTATCGTATGACAATGAAATGAATTAGAAACAGGGTGCTTCAAAAACTTCCTCACCCACGAACAGATGAGCAAGGCTTATGGTATCTGGCAGCAAATTCCACGCCCACTGACGCATTAGGGTGTGCTCCATGGCGGAATAGAGGCCATGGTTGGAGGCAACGTGCTGAAGCACAGATAATTCAAAATGTGAGTCGGATACTAGCTAGAAAGCCGTATTTTCTCGAGAAAGAAACATAGAAGTCTCTACTAGTTTACCTGCCATAGGGGACCAATACCTTATTCAATTTGCAATACAATCATGAAAGTAACTAGTATAACAAGGTATGGTAGAATTTATGCATACCTGTTGAGCCATCGCACTATGTATAGTCATGCATAACCGCAATCCAGCTGGTGTCGGATCATGCGTGTGTGACATCGCCGCACGGAAGTTCATGGGTATTGATGGTAGCCTAAACAAGAACGATCTTGTCTTTCTCCAGCCAACGTTTACCAGTGGTCTCGAATTCAAAGAATAAACCTGTAGCATAACAAGTCCAGCAGCATGTAACACTGATCCTTATGATTTAAACCATCAGCAGGTGCTGGCGACAGGGCCGCCGTTATAGATCTGTTCAATATGGCAATAAAATTCGTGAGCCCATAATCAAACTCGATCGATGTCAAAATTCTTGCACAAGTCTCTGTAACGAGCAGATTTCTGATTCGACATGGGAAAACACTAGAATATACAAGTAGACCGAGCA
Organism: Ancylostoma ceylanicum; assembly: GCA_000688135.1. Classification (NCBI taxonomy): domain Eukaryota; kingdom Metazoa; phylum Nematoda; class Chromadorea; order Rhabditida; family Ancylostomatidae; genus Ancylostoma; species Ancylostoma ceylanicum. The sequence goes on along the minus strand of JARK01001350.1, from coordinate 2,535,671 downwards.
ATAAGAAGCAAGACGGAAAACGCACTATGAGCAGAGAGCCTAACTTACCAACACAAGCAGGACTTGGAAGCCGATCCACCTTATGAAGTGATACAAAACAAGTTGAGATGAGAAGATTGATCTTTGCTCTCAGTGTCAACGCATCCAAGAACTAAAAATCATTTCTATTATTACTGTGAACTGTGCCAGAGGAATCCTCATTTTTTAATTCTACTATTACTGAGAGCTGTGCCAGAGGAATCCTCATTTTTTTAACAAAAGCAACAAAAAATTAGGCTGAAGTTACGGAAATGGACAAACCTGCATATCGAAAGCATCAAGTTTATTATTAGCAGCTCTTCCATACGGCAAGATATGCGGTTCATCAGTGGGTTGCCCATCTAACCGCTGTTGGAAAATAGCATGTACGTTGCGAGATATGGGAGACTCGTGACGAACTTGAAAAGGTAAAAATTTCCAAAGAAACACATTCAAACTTCAAATAAATTGAGAAGATACAAAACAACATATTTTTGCTACAGAGCATGCATAGGCTGCACATATGTAGAAATCTTACAAGCATTATCCAGAACTGCTTGCATTGCTTCATCTGGCGGACCAGTATTCGACCGAACAAACTCAATTTGGGTGGCCAGGCACTCACTTGGGGGCGGAAGACCTTCCTTAACGAAGAAAACATCATAGCACTAACGAACAGAGCGCTTGCGATTACAATTAGGATAGGTCAAACAAGAAATTCCAGTGCACATCTGGGGCAAAGAAGCTTTATGAGAGACAACTCTAACACTTAATAAATTTCCTGCTTAGCGGTTAGGTAGAGAAAACAAGGACTATAACGCAACTAACCGATCCATCTAAGATATTCCACATACAAGCAGCAGCTAAGAACCGGACCAGCTGTGACGGATGGTCTGAGGCCCCAGTCCATACGACATCATCGCTGAAGAGTAGCTGAACACAGCGAACATAGACATAGGCAGAGTTCAAAAGCATAAAACCTCTCCTTACATTATAGAGTCTAGCCATTTCTTCAACCTGTTCTTTTTGGAGATGCGGCTGGAATGTTCCGGCTATTTGCAGCATTATCCACATCACTTCATCCCGTGCTCTTCGATATCCAGTTTTTACGAGAACATTTGACAAGAGGCTCAGTAATCGACTTAGGTTTCTGAACGGATAACTCCAGATTATGCTCAAACAATATGGAAAAGTATGTATAAAACATACATGTGCTTCTGTGTGATACCATACATGATTATGCTCATGAGATTTTCCCATTGATATCGAGGTATCTCCACCTCTTCTGGTAATTTTTGCACCTTAAACAAGGTAATTTTGTAGGTAATAAAGGATAATACTAAGAGTATAACATTGTTCCGCAGGATTCATACCTCAGCCATGGTTTCGCTGATAAGCACAGATAAAATCTCGTCCCACTGAGTTCTACCATGAGTAACTTGGCGAAGAAGGCCCTAGTAAAGGCTTGTTGAAAGGCATATCATGGAAAAATAAGGAATCATTGGAAAAACACGGAAAAATTACCGATAAGACTTCCTTTCCTCGCGGTTGTCTGATCACAGTGTAGAGTAAGTAAGTTTGTGGAGCTCGAAGCTCAGCTTTGTATGGTAGGTAAGGCGCTCGATGACTAAAATTAACAAATGGATGCTCACTGTGATCAAGAAGGAGGGAGAAAATTACGACGTAATGCAAAATATGCAAATAGACCAAAGTGAACATAAAAATGAAAAAAAAGAGCGGACATATTTAAATCCACTTCGGATTAGATTTTAAAAAAAAGACTGTAAGACAAAAAATGTGAGAAAATGAGATCTACCCACCTAATCTGTGTGGTTAGATGATCTATCCGACAAGAAGCTGCTGAAGCAGCAAATGACGGATGGGCTGGTAAAGGAAAGAGAAAGCACCTTCCGATAACATAACTGAGCTCTGCGACAGCACGAAAATACATTATTAGCTCAGATAACCTGTGAGCCAAACGCTGAAAGTATTGTGTTGTTGAGGGCCGAGCACAATGATCGTTAGTTTGAGAAGGAAAAAATAACTTACGGGAAACATGTATGCTCGCTTTAGAATTCCTCTGCTCAGCTCAGTCAGAGTGAAAATAGGAGGAATGACATTGAGATCAGGATCAAGTATTTTCAAAAGGATCTGAAAGATAAAATGACAAGAGCAGTAAGGATGTGATTGTGATAGGCTCACTCGCTCTGCTGGGAGTAACTGTCGGCGTTGCTCTGGAGATAGCTGTGCGGGAATACTGTTGAACTGCTGGTAGATCAAACATCTAGAAGTACACTTGAAAAGTGCTGGAAAAAGCAGATGCGAGATGGGAGATGAGATGATTAAAAAACTGGAAATCACAGCTAATCTTTAAAAAGCTGAATTTCATATTCATCCTGAAGAGCAAAGGCAAATAAATGAACTCATTATTCAGTTAACTACGCCTGTTTGCGGATTTGAAAAAAGAGCAACAACGTTTCAGAGCCTTACAAGATATGCATGCTTTTGGTAGTAAAGAGATAAGCAGATGGAATATTCAGCTCACCAAAAAGACAAAAAAAGTACTTCAGAGAAAACGACGAATGACAGAAAAAGGACGCTAATCGTGACACCTACTTGAATAAACTTCTTACTCCCTTGTAATCCATCAACGGGATATTCTCTTCGATAAAAGTCCATTTCTGTGGATCCATAATAGTTCGTAGGGTAAAATCAGCGGTTAGGGCAAGACCTTCCACGCACATGCTGAAGATATTTTTCGAAAAATCCCACCTGTGAGAGGCAATGTTCGAGTAAGTTTTGTATTTTCAACCCACTTGATGGACAATACACCAGCTGCATGGGCATAGTAGAGTATGGCGTCAACTACACGTTCATACTCCTGTCTCCATTGTAGAGAAGCTTCATGAACAATGGTCACAAGTTCCATGAGCAGTACACCTCTTTCTTTCTGGAAATCGCTGTTTTTCTTGCTTTTTGAAGTTTTCCTCTTTTCCTTTCGAACTATTCATGTGCTTCATCAAAAACCAGTAATCGATATGGAAATTGTTGCATATTTCTGCATTCTGCAGTTGCTCAGAAATGTAATGAAAACTGAAAAATCGAAGCCTTCGCGCCAATAGTCGCAAAAAAAGTTTATAGTTGCTCATCAGTAGATGATGAGTTTTCTGTGGCGGGAATGAGGAATAAAATGAACTAGTGACATCCAATCATCAATGAACGTAACTCCATAGTCTTCAACTAACAGCCAATAGTCCTTGAGATTGAAAAAAAAAACAAAAAAAAACCAACCTCATCCATCTTATTTAGCAGAACCACAGCCTGGACACCAAGCATTTCATCAAAGTCCTTATTAGCTGTTTGCATTTGCCAGAAAACCACTTCGAGGAAGTTTTCATGCTAAAATGAATGTTTGTTTAATTAGAACGAGAATTCACCTCAAAAATGCTTTCAGAAGCTATTAGAGATTGTGACGTCTCACCACGAATTCGATGATACATCGACGAAGCCGCTCGATGTCAAGTGGTCGTTCCGGAGCGGCATCACTTTCTCTCAGTAACAAGGACTTGTCCTTCTCTTCTTGGCCTTCCGCCGACGACGTCGGCTGAGCGGCCGGTGCCGACATCCGCTAATCCGAGGTCTTCTGAATATGCAATCTACATTAAGAAGTAGTGAAAACAAGTACGAACAAATGTCCTTCTCCGTCAACAGCAGTAAACGAAACAAAAAAAAAGTAGCTGACATGAATATTGCATAGAAGATTCGAAACATTTCTTAAAGATTGTGATGAGCTGTCAAGCAAACCTACGATTATGGACCAATGAAAAACTATGGCAATTGTTACAATACGTCAGACAGTTGGGCTATGTTTCACTCACTGTTATGTCTAAAAAAAAAGAAGCGTAGAAATGGTAGGAGGTACCAGGATACCTAGGATTTCCACGCTTGCTGCAGCGAAATACTTTCATCTATTTATTTACTTTTATATGAAGAAACAATAAAGTGGGTATTTTCGAACTTCAGACAAGTGAGGCGTACAAACACAGTTGCACACAGAGTAGAAGAAGTGTGCACCGACTGGTGGGTTGCTGGGATAAACTGTCGCTCGCTAGAAACTAGACATCCACAGTCGATTCGTTTTGAGAGTGCGAATGCCGTAACAGCGGCGCTGGGGGTGCTGGCATTGGGGCACGCAGCGCGGTCGATCAAACAGCTGATCCCACTATCAATCCGGCGTTTTCCGTTTTTTTTTTGCTTGTTTCCTCTTACAATTCTTCTTTCTTATCTTAGAACAGCTTCAAAGGGAAGAGTGACAAAATTCACTATAGACGGCGGACTGACCGGGAGTTGCCGTTTGACCAACCGCGCTGCGTGCCTCAACGCAAGCAGCGCCGCTGCATCAGCACTCTCAAAAAGACATAGAAGTCAATGCTACAGCTTCTCATTGCATTTTTCTTAGATCCGCGATCTTAACCATATCGACACTAGCCCACAACCACGAGGTGAGTACTGGAGCCGTATGCATACCTCTCCTCGAGCATCCCCCACCGGGTACGGGGATGAGATGAGATGAGACGAATGTGCAAAATCATCGCCTCAACGCAAATTAATGGGCGTGTTTCTTCCCGAGGGCATCAGTGGAGGTGTGCAGACGAGTTCCCCGACCATTCCCGGCCGGGGATACTTCCCGGGTGGGGATGGTCGGGGACCGGGGATGGCCGGGGAGAGATATGCATACGGCTCCTGGAAAAGAAAAGAAATACGGGGATCAAGTCCACATCTTATCTGACAACAAACCTTCCTTCAAAACAAAAAAGGGGTAAATTTAAAACACCAGGTACTGCTGTAATATCACTGTAGTCGGCAGAAAACCCGCTATAAATCGACACTCAATGGTGAATGGCATTAAATCAACATAAGAACGCAGTCCAAGCACTTGGATTAGAAAGAAGGATGGAAAACGTTCATCGCATTTCAATAGCAAATTTTCAATACGAGTTTACCAGAATTGGACGAGTTGTCCGGCGCGTTCAAAATACGCACTTTTGCGGATTACGTACCTTACCATTTAAATTTCGCCAAAACTTTTGCACTTTCGGGTTTTTAATTGTTAGCATGAACTAAACTGGACTGCAACGAATATTTCACTTGCTTGTCATATGGAAAGAATGTGAGGTAAATGGCGAAATATTTTTGAGAAGGATATATTTCTTTTCATCAATGTTTTATTGAGGTATGAATGTAATGGATGCAAATGACTTATCAGGCGCGTATTTACCGCCGGAAGTTGCCGACGAAGCTGTTTTAGCGGAGGTATGCTTGTTTGTAGTATTAAGATTCTATTTCTTCTTTTATATTTACTCTTTTCTCGCTTTCAGGAATGCATTGATGTTGAGAGTGTTGATCCAAGCTCTGTGGTCTTTGTCGGCGACATCGGTGACATAATTGTCCCGGAAGAAGTCTATCAGGAATGGCCAGAAGAGGCTGTTGCTCTTGAGGAGATCCCTGAAGAGGAGCAGGTTTGCTCAATATCCTTTTTCGCACTATGGATTCTTATTTATTATTTCGTATTTAGATTGAACTAGAGGCTTTCGTAAACGAGGGAGGCATCATCTATGAAGAACAACCGTATGAGTACGTCTTGTCACTCAGTGGTTTTATAGAGCTTGGTTTGTAATTTTTTTTTGCAGATATGCACAAGACGAGGTTATTCCGGTCGAAGAGGTCGACCAGCTAGACGCGCAACTTCCTCTTGAAGCCGTTCCTGCAAGATACGTTGATGGTAGGTTGATCTTTCTTCGTGTTCTTACCTTTCTTCTCTTCTTTCTCTGAGTCCACCTATAATAGTGCACTGCCAGATATGCAGAGTTTTAAAAATTGTTTTCAATTACCTCATTGTTAATACCTATAAAGTTGAACCCGTCTCCATCACAAAATGATGCTTAGTGGTTCCGTTACAGAGGATGGAATCGAATACACGGAAGATGAACTGGTACCTGTAGAAACTCCAATTGTGGACTATGAAGAAGAGGGATTGGATCCTCTTTCGAGTCGGGGGCGCCGGTGTGTCTTCCAGGCATATTTGTTTTTTCTGTGTGCTGCGATTGGCGTTTTAGTCCTACTGGGGGACTATGTATGTTGTATGTATTCTTCAGAAAACCGCCCACCATCGTTCAATGTGAAGTGTGTGGTGTTGTGGTGAAGCATCCTTCGAAAATAGAGGTGAAACTATTGAGTTTTTCGAAGTTTTGTTCAAGTAACTTCAGACCATTGGGTGGGTAGACTAATTTTTGGGAATATCTTCTTATTTAGGCTCATATGCGAACTCACACTGGCGAGAAGCCCTACTCATGTGAGATTTGTGGTGCAAAGTTCACGCAGCGCACCCCCATGGTCAACCACGTGCGACGTCATCTGGGTCAAACGCCGTTTGTGTGTGGCTATGGGTGCGGAAAGAGCTTCGTGAATAATGCTCAGAAAAACGCCCACGAATTGAGACATATGGGGACGGTAGGTATTTCTTCATAATTCCAGTTCAAGTTTGTTTCATTACTGTCCAACGCGAGGTGATATTGTGCATGAGTTTGGTTTATTTTCAAGAAACGTAGTGGACCACCACGGCCTCATCTTAAACCACCGAAGAGACATGTTTGGAGCAAGTATTTCTCAAAATCGCGACAAAATGAGGGGGAAAAGGCCGCAATGGTTGATTTCGCTCCACCAGTGGGGCAAATCGAGCCGCCCATCTCGGCCGCGGCAAGTAAACGGTAATTACTCTACAGTTATTCATTTACTTACCTACTAACAACAAATGCACACGTGGCTTAGACTGGACGAAGTGATTGAATCAGTGGTTACTGGCATCCCCATAAAGAAGAGAAGAACGCGCGCAGTTCGAGCTCCCATGCTTGTCCAGTGTCAAATTTGCGGACTGATGCTGAAACATGCAAGTAAAATCAGAGTAAGTTGACCTCCTTTCATTGTGGTTTCTAGATTCCTTGTACGCCATCTTGTGGTTATTGTTCACAGGCCCATATTCGCACTCACACTGGCGACAGACCGTATAGTTGTGCTTATTGTGACGCCCAGTTCAGCACATCAGGAACTCTTAACATGCACGTAAAGAGGAAACACACTTCAGGTAAGTTCTTGCTCCTGTAATTTCAGTTGGATTTGTTGGTCCGCAAGGTTAATCAATGATGATGGTGTTTCTTCTTTAGGGGAACGACCATACGCGTGCACATGGGATTGTGGTAAACGTTTCGTGAGTTTATCGACTCGAAATGAGCACGAAAGAGTAGTTCATGCTGGCACGAGAAGATACGAATGTACAGTTCCAGGTTAGAGGAAGCCTACTATAAACTTCATGAACATTTTGACTTTTCGATGTATTTTTCTGTCCTATTTTACTCAAGCTGAGCACGTATTTCCTATTTTTCTCTATTTACCTTTTTTTCTTCTATTCCCAAGTAAACAACCGTCCATCCCCTGTATTGGCTTACCTGTTCATGTTGATAGTTCTCATTTTCTTACAGGATGTTACCGCATGTTCAGCCGTAGAAGTTATCTGATGCTTCATCGTCAACGAGAACATGAGCAGATGTTCAAGCCAATATTTGATCCGAAGGTGGGATTTTTTACTGTTCTCCATGTATTTATAGGTAGATGCGCTTTTATTACCACCAATTTCGCATTCAATTTCTTCTCAAACCTCTAGTGATAATAAAATCACCCATTTTACCTGTTTCGCCTCTTTATCCCCTAGACAGGCGTCTATGAGAGGATAAGTAATTCGTAGTAGTAGTAATTTCTATAATTAATAGTAATTCTCACCCGTAAACACTGTATCTTTACATTTAAATGGTAGCGACTTCCTGTACTACAATTGTGCTTCTCGACTGTTCATTGAAATTTCCTTCATACAGCTCTTATAAGTCAAATTAGCCTCTGTTTTTTCTTTCTTTTGAAGTCTGCCTTGTTTTTGTGCTATTAAGAGGCTTTATTATTGTTGTTGTGGTTCAGGAAATTGAAAAAGCCGAAAAAGAGGCTGACATGGAGTTGATGGCAGAGAATCAAGAGGGCACTACAAATGAACTGGGATCATCGAACCAGGTAACAAACATTCCCCGTTTTCACTTTTTTTTTCAACAAAACACCTCCATATATGCTCTGCTTCTTCTAGATTCTTGTCGATCCTACCACGAATATGTTAGTGCACGTATCTGAGGACGGTATGGTCCTTGAACCTTTAGCCGAACAGACTGCATTTATACAGGGCGAATTTGTAGAGGATACTGAGGAAGTTGAGATTGCTGAGGTAACAACTAGTTGACATGGTTTGTCACACTGTGTTCCTCACCTTCGTTGTTCCAGTTCGATGAAGAAGAGGCGAGTGACTCGAAATTGCCACGATTATACGTGCCAGTTGAAAACTCCAAACCCATCGAGTACATGCCGTCAGATATTGAGCTTGATCCTGGTCCTTCAAATATTATGGATGTTCCCCTGCTGGAGGAAGAGCCCAGCAAAGTACGGAAGGTAACTGAGGAACACGACATGCCGGTGTTATTTGAAGAATCGAAAGCACCCAGTGCGAAAAATGAAGTAAGTGTTCAGGTCCTATTCCTCGATATTTTTGTGCCTGATCCGGTCTCTTATCCTTTTTCTTTCCAGAATGATCTAGTAATTGGAACGGGTCCTGTTAGTAAACCACGAATGGTCAACATTTTGAAGAGAAAGTTGCCATTGCGGCTGCCAATACGCACCATGCCTAGGCAATAAATTTTTCTCGCTTTTTGTGCATAAAACTGTCTTTCAGTGTACATTATACTAGAACATTCAATGCATTGCTCCTCTGTTATAATTGCTCTTCTAGGCATCCTTACCTGTGTGTTTCCTGTGCTTGATTTGACTTTACGGGCTAAAGCGTTTTTAATTCAGTGTGTAGGAACAGAATTTAGAACTTAACAACTGCATAAGTGAGTTTTTGTGTCCATTTTTCCGAGAATGTGCAAATATGAACTTCACTCGTCGTCCTAAACGTTTTTGTTTGTTTCAATAAGTTCTCCAGTGTCCAAGTTACCAAAGTGTTACGATAAGAATTGTTGATCGATTGTTAATTGAGTCACGTTGTTACGATTATTCTTGTTGTGATGAGATGAAATAAAAATTAGCATGTCAGTGTCCGGAATAATTTCATTTGGATGGATCCGCAGTGTAGTATCTGAACAGCACTATTTATTCAATAGTCCAGTCGTTTCATTTTTTTTCTTTTTGTGGAATTTGTCGCGAGTTTTCATTCTGTTATGTGTTTTCTGCTCTATAACAGGGTTTTTGCGTCCTCCTACTATTAATCATTTTTGGAATTGCAAGTTGGGTCCCTTTTCAGAGATCACTTGCCGTATAACGCTCACAGTATAGTATCTCTTGTAGTTTTAACTGCAGCTCTTTCTATTTCGCTTCAATATTGTTTGAATATGGTTATTCTACTTCAAACAAGCGATAGTTGGGCGTTTGTCTCCAACTGACTGTTTTTTTTTCAACCTCTAACACTTTCCTCTGTTATATCTCGCTTCTCTCTCTTTCTCTTTCTCTCTTTCTCTCTCTCTCTCTCTCTCTCTCTCTCTCTCTCTCTTCCTATATTCCTCGGTGAAGCGAAACGTACAACGTACAAAGTAGAAACACATAAAGGCTTTACTAGGATGAACGGTGCTAATTTTCGCAACTCTTACCGTCTCTCCATATCGTTATTTCTCCAACCAGATCATTGATCGATATCTTAGAGGTAAAGAGAGATACAGTCAACTCCAAACGGTTGTAGACTAGGGGCGGACCGCGCGGGGCCTACATTGGCCCACATTGTCTGATGTACTCAGGCAGCGGGCCTGCTGGGCAGAGACACGAGGGAAAACCGATACATCGTGATTTCCCGCTGCCTCGGGAGATGCAGCAGACAACCAAAGTGGGCCGCGCGCGGTCCCGCCCCTTGTCTACGACTGTTAGGAGTTCACTGTAAGCGTGGACTATGATATGTGGACTAGAGATATCGATATGGAGTGAGGGTAAGCGTTGCAGAAATCGACACGGTCAATCCTACAAGACAATTTGCCCGCGCTGTTTAGTATTCTATGCAGCGACGGTCAATGACGCTTGCACCACAGGATACCACCCGTCTGGCCTGCCGCGCCTTGTCACCTATGCGATGCGGCACACCAGCTGAGTGTTGTGGTGCTTGGGCGTTGCCGTTGTAGATGTTTTGTTAATATTTTCACAATTCGGCAGTTCATTATCAAGCATTTCGGAATAAAGACAAGGAGAAAAAAACGATGGGAAACACCGTCCGCCAATAACAGCGTCCTGCAGGCCTACCGCGCCCCGCAGGTAGTGCGGCGCGGCAGACCTGCAGGACGCTGTTGATTTGGGGTAAAAATCAAGAATCGTCCTGTTTTTATTCCTAAACATTCCTTCCTCAAGCGCTTCAGACAGGAAAGAGTTGCGGGTGAAGCCGGAGTTGTTTTTTTTTGTAGCAGGTCATAGCAATGTGTCAGTGAAAAGAACTTGCTTGACTTCACCTCGTTCCAGCAATGTGTTACGTTGATATTTTGATATTGTTAGTGCTTTAGAATGTTTGAAGAGGCCGCGTCAGCGGTCGGCACGTCAGGCATGAGCTTTATGGGCTATGAAAGCCCAATCCATACAACTGTTGAAGAGCTGGAGGTGGCAGAGGTTTGGCTATTATAGCTTTTGAAGTAGTCAACAAATTCCTCTGCTAGTTCTCTTGCATGCATTCTCGTTGTTCCTCTTTTTATCATCCCTTCAATTCTTGCAGGAAGACATTCTGGATGTTGAGGAGGATCATCAAGAGTCGTATAATTATTCAGAGGCTAAGGTTTGATCCTATTCCTATTAAATCACACCATATTCGTCAATTGTTACAACTGTGCTGCTTTCATTCTACAGGAACGGCGTGACTCAGCCTACGAGCGTAGTTCTATACGAAAGTACCGTATGGTTCGGCGAAAACCGGCTCAGACGTTTTACTGTAGACCATGTAACAAAGAGATCAAGTATCCGTCAAAAATCGCCGAGCACCTGAGGAAACACACGGGTGAACGACCATATCAATGCCAAATATGTGGTGCTGGTTTCTCTCAAGGACATGTTCTGAAGGTGAGAAATGGAAAAGAACGTTTTTTTCGCCCATATTGTCTTTTTTTTGTACAGTTTCTCATCGTACGTTTTGGCCAAGTTTGGGATTCTTTTAGTTATTCTCGGAGGAATGCCTTGTAACCCTACTACTGCCCTTTGACTACTGATTTTTTTTTTGAAATTTCTCCCCAATTTTCCCTATGCGTTATCTACAGACGGTTCACAATAATTGCATGAGAATTCTTACAAACTACCAGTCAGTTTTTTAAAAGTGTCTTGCCTTAAAAGAGGATATCTGACCTGTGAATCACGGCAGGATCACATGGCTGTTGGGATCGATGTTATCTGCCGCCGGAATGTTCTTTCTAAGTGCTTTTGTTCCTGATTTGATCGAAAACCATCAAAATCGGGTAGAAAGGCCGCTAGAAATAGTGTAACAGCAGCAGAAAACATCGGTTTCTGCGCGCGGCGTGGTTGCGCGGCTTCCTTTTCGAGGCCGCAGATGGGCCACCGCCATCGACGTCCACTGTATGTTGTCCAGCTAACATGACTTTTCAGTTTCCATTGCTCTCTGAATGCTCTGCAGGAACAATGAATTGTTTGTTGATATCTGCAAATCCTTACTGTCGCCCGCGTTTAGGTCCATCTTCGAGGCCATCATGGTGAACTGCCGTACAAATGTTCCTACTGTCCTCACTCCTTTCAATCACTAGCGCTGAAGAAGCAGCATGAAAAGGTAATTATTTCATTCAACTTCCATTTTCTGTGGTTTAATCAGGTGAATTCAGACGCATTACCAGTCAGAAGTGAAGGATGATTCGCAAATAGACACCATAGTTATTCAAGAAGCAGTTGATGGTGTTGATGCTGAAGCTGAGGCCATCGTCGACGCGACACATGTCGGAGAAGTGACAGTGGACTCGCACGTATTTGCATGTCCTATTGTGGAGTGTGGCATGCAAAGTCAAAGCAAGGAGGAGGTAGGTTCTTTTCCTAATTTTTGTCTTGTGTTGTTATGTTTCCTTTGTTTTCTCGCGAAATTTATGTCGCATCTGATATAAGCGAAGGTTTTGCGCCAAAATTGAACTTGATTTGACCTACATGAAGGGTTTAATTGTGGCCATCTGTAAGACGGCTGACTTGTTCCCTTCAGGTAGAGGAACATATTGCCGTTGTCCATGGGGAAATGCAAGAGTGGATAGATGAGGGAGGAGAAGCTGAAGTTTATGGTGATGGCACAGAAACGGTAGTCGTAAATGAAGTTGAAGAAGTTCAAGAGCAGGATATTGTTGGTGAACAGCATCAGATGATGGTAGCAGATGATCAGCAGTATGGATATTATCCTTATGAGGAGGAAGGTAAGTGGACGTGGTAGCGAGCTGTGCATGGCCAGGTTATAGATCTGTTAGGCGCATTTATTCACCAAAAAAGTAGGAAGTTTCCAGTCCTATTTGGCTATTCGTAGTTGAGAAATTGAGCTCCTGAAGCATCAAGTATTCCATTCTGTAGACTTTCTCTTCGTTGCTGCTAACGGCTAAGTATCCATTAATATAATTTAAGCCATGGTGATGGAAGGTCAATCCGTTGACGCAGTCGAACTGCAGCGGCCTCCCATAACCCTGCAAAACGGGATCCCCCAAGATTCACAAGCACCTGAGCAGAACTTTGCAAATGCACCGTTACGGGTTAGTTTCACGCCACGAAAAATGTCCTGTAGTTCCTTATATTTGATTTAATTTGCAGATATACGAGCACTATACCTACGTTGATGATCCAAATGTCCCACCGCCTACTGAGGAGATTGAGGTGAGATCATCAAGCTATATCTTGGTAGGCCGAAAACGAAAACTCGTTCGAGTTCTGAGTAAGTATCCTATGGCTATTTGTAAAGTCATGTTTTCGAGATTTTAGATTGAAACAACAGAACAACAATATATTTTGGATGCTGCCGGAAATCCTACGCCGATTCCAGTGCAACGAACAATTATTTATGACAGTATTGCTGGGTTGGTTTGTTTTTGAGTCATTCAAAGCTCTCCAAACATCGCTCTTTGTCAGCGAATAACCACAATGCATACTAAGGTAGTGACTCAATGGGCATGTCCATGTGAGTTCTGCATGTAATCATCTGAATTTACTATAAAAACCTACTTCAGCACCATATCCTTTGAAGACTGATATGAATTGTTTTGCCAGGACCTTACCGCTAACTTTCTGGTACCAAGTCTGCGGTTCGAAAGTCGAGAAGTGTGCAGAAACCAGGAGTTAATCCGTAGTTACCATTGGGGCTGATATTCATGAAGCGCTAATCAAACAAACCGACGATGGCTAACGTGATTGGTTATTCTATAGACAACGTAGTGTAAGGATATGGAGGATGTGGAAGTTGGTTAGGTAACCTGGTGTAACTCGGTTATGCGTTCATGAATCCAAACCCGAACAGCCTTCTCCTGTTATGATATGTTGCTTCCTACTGCTCAGCAAATGTACTTGCCGCAGAATAACTTAGCTTGTCACATCGGAAGTATCAGAGTGGAAAATAGCTGCTCAACTTATCATACTTGGTGTTTCTTCACCTTCGCTCTAATGGGACCAATTTCAGCAATGATGTGGACTTATTTGATATAAATCTCACCACTGACGAACCCGTGGAAGAACGTGTCCGAGTGCTTATCGACCCGAAGCCGCCGAAAAAAGGACGTCTCACCTACGATGAGTACTATGACAAAATGGTGGTTAGTGTAATATAATATGTAGGTTCTTCCGCTGAAAATTTGGGTGAAAATTGGTCTCTGTCGTGTTTCAGAACAAAAACATGCAAGAAATGGAAGTGGATGCGGCCACGATAGAGATGGCTGCACCGATGCGACATGTTCGGATGATGACCGAGGAAGGGCCAGTAGTGATAGCTCAGCCTACTGGGCGAATGAGACGGAATCGCTTGATTCGGTCGCAGTCCGACAGGCCACATGGTGCAAGGAATCTGGACTGGATCATAGATGCGGTTGCTAGGGTGAGGCAGTCAAATTTCTGTAAATTAGGTGATTTGTAACGTATTTGTCACTGGTTCCAGGGCTTGGATGTTGACTCTGCGAGTCCTCACAACCGTCGCAAGCCGGTCATGCATAAGTGTCAGTACTGTGGTCGAGTTGATAAGTATCCAAGCAAAATCAAGGCCCATATGAGAACCCACACTGGTGAAAAACCGTTCAAGTGCGAAATATGTGGAATGACCTTTGCGCAAAGGACTCCCATGCGGTTGCACGTGCGGCGACATTTAGATCAAAAGCCGTAAGTTAAGCAATTGTCTGAAAAAATATGAATTTTTACATTTTTTTTGTTTTTAAGGTACATCTGCACTATAGAGGGCTGTGATCTACGTTTTGTATCTGGTGCATTGTTGAATTATCATCAGCAAACGAAGCATTTTATGACGAAGAGGTTTGTCTCCAGTTGGCCTATATCTTATAATTTTCTTTTTTTTTTTTGTCTTCCCAATACAGGATCTGGCGCCTCGCAGGTTTGTACCTTTAGGACACAATTTCTTGTCCTTGTGCTGTTTTTTTTTGTGGTGGTCCTGCTCAAAGGTGCCACTGTTTCCCGCTCTAGGCGTGTGTTAGCAGGCAATCCTGAGCACAGTGACCACGAAAATTTTTAGGGAGCAAAAAAAATGACCACTCCTATTCTGTGCTCTAAGGAGAGGCGAATTCGCTGTAGAAAAACGAGCTGCTTCCGTAAGAAAACGAATAAAGACTCCCAGTGCTTTCGATACATATTGATCGCTAAGAAACGCATTTGTGGCGGTTTCCATCTGCGAAAAAAAAATGTACTGCATTTCGGCTTCCAGGTACATTTGCTTGAAAGGATGTGGACGGTTCTTTGCCAGCGCTAGGAATCAACGAAATCACGAGGCCAGGTGCTTCTACAACACGGAACAAGCAAATGACTTCGGTGACGCAATCTATGAGCATTTGGTCTACAATGACCAGGAAGAGGAAGAGGCTAGTGAGAATGAGGTGAGTTACCCTGAATTACCTGTATTGGGTAGAAATTACAAGGTAATTCACCGAAAAGAGTCTTTGTTCCAGGCGGAAGAGGAGCTTGAAGAAGCTTTAGAAGCTGTTGAGACCTCTCTGAATAGTTCGGATGTGCCCACGCAGGACCCTAAAGCCCAGCCTCAGTTCTTGCATCAATAACATAAGGAAAGTATAGTTATAGATTTACTGATCTCTAGTCATGTTTCTGCTTGTGTTCGCTTTACCCTTCCACGATTTTCTAGGCGTTTTCAGGACATATCATTGTGATTGGAGAAGATGCTGTCAAATCTTGTCTTTCCTTTATTGTTCACTTTGCTAGTTTTGAAATTTTCCTGTAATTTTCTTTTCTGTTTCGCAGACGACCTAGCAGTCCTACTGTAAGGTGTTGTTGTGCTATTGCCAGATAACGTGTATTTTATTAAAAAACTTATTTTGCATGCGTCTTCCAAAAAAGAACGGGTTCTTTCTGTTTTCCTATTAGAGTGTTGTAGCGGCTTGTGCGTTGAAAGTGTTATTGATCGATGTGGAAGATGTTGCTTTGTCCGCTGTGCTCAATCTGGATATGCTTTCATCTGTTTAGGGGCTTTGTTCCCGAAATGTTGATTAGTGGTGTTAATAAATTTGTTATTAAGGAGACCTATAGTGAATTGATAAATTTTAAAAAAATGAAAAATTATAAATTGAATAGAAGGAAGGGCTATTTAATGGAAGTCAAAGCTTCGTTCTGCTGGTGCCTGTTGAATGTGGTAACAATTCACCAACATTAGTAGGGTAAAACGCTCTAACACATTTGCGACCGCTCTCGGCATGGGATGGCACGTGGAGCACAGGCGGCCCCGTTCTCGCACGCGTTTGTGACCAACTGGTTGTGCACGCGGTACGGCGCTTCGTACCACGCGTGTCAACCGGCTGAGCAAATTGTCGCGAATGTGTTAATCGTATGGGACGAGGATCGAAATGCGTACTCTCCTCACAAATGCCTCACACTCAACCAGTTTCCTGCGAATAACAAGAAAACCGAAGTGGGGCAAAGAAAATTGAAGAGAATAAAGTGCAATGGAGCTCTTTACCCAGGGTAAACATGTCTCCACCGCACAAATATTCACCCATCATTACCACGGGTGTCAACTTTTGCCTTGGGTAATCTCAAAGATGCAACCAGATGTGGGACTTCCAGGGTGAGAACACTCCGAACTCAAAGTGGTCTGAAATGACATGATTTTTTTTCCGAATGCCAATTTTTCCGTATTACGCTGCTGGAATCGCTTCTTAGGTTACAGAAGTCACCATCTATCGCGCCACTTTTGCCGTCACCTCGTTCCCATGGCAACCACCCTGCTGGAAGGTTGTACGCGTGCAGCCGTTGTTCTTTGTCGAACGGCTGTCTTTATTAGCGTTTCAATTAGCCAATTTCGATAATTTGCTATGTTTTGAACATTATTTTCGTATGAGATAAGGGATTCCCTGCTTTATTCCTGAACAATGGAAGAGGTCCTACATTTGAAGCTTACAAGGGAAGGATACTTGGTCAATGTGGCCACTCATAAGGAGGTGTGTATTTCCTTATGCTACTTTCGACGCTGATTTCGAATCCGTTTTCAAAATTGACCAAACTGCTCTCTATGATGAGTTATACCCACGGATTCGAAATCAGCGTCGAAAGCTGCATAAGGCAATATACACCTCTCTATGAATGGCCACACTGACCAGGTATCCTTCCCTTGTTAGTTTTATCATTAGGGAACAGTACCTTACTGAAACTTGTACCTCTTTTCTTCTTTGGGTGGGGGGTCATGATCAGGAATGTGCGTTATTAATTTAACGGATTAACGCATTAACGCGTAACGGCCAGTTTTGGCCGAACGTAACTAATTAACGGATTAACGAAATTCGAAATTTTTTAATGCGCACCCCTGACCAGTCACAGATACAGTCGTTCCCAAAAACACTCGCCTCCGGCATCCATCGCCCGTCTGCTAAGCCACGCCGCGCCTCCTATGCATTATCATACGTGCTGCGACGTGGCTCAGTCGACGCGCAGTGTAGCGGGAGGCAAGTTTTTTTGGAAAGACTACACATGACCTACCCCGCTTTGCCTCAACCATTACTCAGTTCCTTCTTCTCTCCTCAATGCTGTGTAGATTTACGAGTAATTGGTTTTTACAGTGAACTCTAAACGGCCGTAGACAAGAGACAGGAGCGCGGCGCGGCCACTCTGGTTGTCTGCTGCACCTCCCGAAGCAGTAGGAAATCACAACGTATCGGTTTTACTCTGTGTCTCTGCCCAGTAGGCTCGCTGCCTCGACGCAGCAGACAACCAGAGCGCCCGCGCCGCGGTCCCGCCCCTTCTCTACAGCCGTTTGGAATTCGCTGTAATATTTCTGTTTCTCTTGATTTTTGATCTTTTTCACTGCGTCTAGTGAAACTATTATTGCAAGCTACCAGTTTGTGCGAATTGTCTTTATTTTTTTATATAGCTTCTCGATAGAAAATAAGCTTGAATACTGAAACGAATATTTCGCTGCCTTTTTTTTTCAAAACAACACTATTTCCTACACAAATACCATTCCAGACAATGTTATCCGACGTAACGTTACACTCGTTGGTGATTGAACCGAAAAAACCACCTGTTGTGCAGTATTCTGAAGCTTCAACAATGACAGATGACGTCAAAACAGAAGACAAGGAGGTGGATCCCATGGAGAGGCGATCCATAGCTATTGGGACAGAGATGGAGGAGGCGAAAGCGAGCGCAGAGGGAGTGACGATCAGTGAGCAGGTGAGCCAATCACAGCACCGCTCTAGATGGGGCCCCACCTTCCAAATTAGCCAGTAGAAGGCATTATCGGTCCCTCCTACTTTCACTGTTGGTGGTGTAAACTATAATTTTTCTGTGGAGCTGTAAATTAAATATGTTTTTTGAAAATCTTATAAAACTAATTAATTTAAAACGTTAAAAATTAATTTTAAAAAATTAAAAATTCTAGTATAATTACGTTAATTGATTATCAGTCAATAATTGCAGACTATCACCCTCTTCGAGTCCATGATTCGTGACTCAGCTACATCTCGAATTTACGACCGTCTACTACCGTTCCATACGACCAGCCTCGTCCAGCTGCAACCTATCCGGACATACTCCGTCTCAATCGTAAGTCTTGGGGGTTAGCCACAGTATAAATTGTCCCAAAAGCTGTTTCGGAGGACTACTGATGCGTGGCACCTTTGGCTGATAATAGAGGGCGCGGCGTACCTCTTGCTCCATCATGATTGGTTCGTCGCACCCAAAAAGGTGTAGTGTGATGCTTGTGGAGGGCACCGACCACGAAGGCGGAACATTGCTGGCTGAGGAAGCGGGGGGGGGGGNGGAGGACTACTGATGCGTGGCACCTTTGGCTGATAATAGAGGGCGCGGCGTACCTCTTGCTCCATCATGATTGGTTCGTCGCACCCAAAAAGGTGTAGTGTGATGCTTGTGGAGGGCACCGACCACGAAGGCGGAACATTGCTGGCTGAGGAAGGGGGGGGGGGGGGCAGACGACGATTGGTAATATGATTTAACCTTAGCAAATGCGTGCGGATCAAGATTTAACCATAGTAAACGAGAGTATTTTTTTCTCATTCTAATCCTCCACGTTTGATAAAAGGGTAATTTATACTGGATGCGTGCGACTATACGGTGAAGAATGGGGGCTAGTCGCATCGCAGTCGCATAGCAGTCGCACGCGCTTGCGGCACCGCGACGGCCGCGCTTTCTTTTCATTGAGAATTTCATGCCGCGTTGACCGGTGTTCATCGAAAACCTTTCGTAAATGGATGCGTGCGCCTGATAGTCGCATCTGGTATAAATTGCCGCATAGACTGTCTGTTCCAGCTATCAGCCCAAACACTTCCTGTAGTGTCAATTTCTTGTGGATCTGCTGGTCGAAGTGCTATACTCATAGGAGAGTCAGATCATGAGACGTGGTGCAGCCACGAAGGAAAGGTGATTATTTCTCAGAGGAGCAAGGTTAGTGAGCACAACTCCCTCTAATTTGACCGACAGTCAAGGAAATTAAGATTTAAGGCTACTTCAATACCGCTAGCAGTGTGTCCGTCAAGCTCGTCGTGGTCTCCACAAGGAGTGCTTGCAGTTGGCGACGTCGCTGGAGATGTTCACATTGTAATAGGAGAAACAATCATTGGCGCTTCTAAGGTAGGTTTTCTCGTTGCTGGTTGAGCAAATCACATGGAAAGTAAACAGGGTTGAATGGAGCAGAAACCGAATGAACCGCTCCAAGGAGAGCATAAAATTTAGAAAAAAGAACCATCAAAAAAAAATAAGAATAAGTCCAGCTTCTACATCAGGCAAGAAAGAGTTATTAGAAAAAAGTTATCTTCTGATGTGAGACTATAGGGCAATTTATACTAGATGCGCGTGTCCGTCGGGCGTGCACGAACCTCTGACGTCCTCTGACGCAGCCTCGACGCAAATGAGACGCACGCGTTAACGTCACCGCTGATCACTCGCGGCTGTCTGCAATCTTGTAAAGGCTTTAAAGTGTCAGGATACAGCCGGGAAGTGTGACGCTGTTGCTGGAATCACAACCTCCTCACGACACTTTCTCTTCGTGCGTCTCACGCGCGTCTCACGCTCGCACGCATCTTGTATAAACTACCTTTATGGCGGGGATACAAGAATGACTATGATAAGGTCGCCATATCGCGCGGGACACGCCAGATTATTTCAACAGCAAGTTGAATCAATGATGAAACGCTACCCAGAGGGAGCGCCAATCGTTATTGTACACTCGAAAAGGGAGACGCGACGCGACCGCGCCACGCGCGCATGCTTCAATCCATATTGGTCCTCCAAATTCGACGCATTGAATGACATCAGTGGTCACCTCCTTACATTTATGCAATTTCGAAATTAGTTCGCAAAATAATGAAAATCTTGTATTAGTTTATTTTGAATTTTTTATTTTTATTATAATTTTTTAAATATTTACTATTAATTACTATTAAATTACTATTAAATATTATAACTAGAATTTCTATCACTTTTATTCTCCATCCGGGTCCCCGAAGCGGCGTAGACAACTATTTTTCCCCCACGCCCCCTCTCCACCCGCCACTCTCAGCGGCCTATCTATCGTCACGCAACCCGTGAAAACCCACCCATGCGGTGCGGCAGACCTGTTGGGCGTTGTAGTTCTCGAGTATATTAAAGATTGCTTTCCTGTTTGCTTCTCTCATAGCTAGTTTTTTCTGTCTGTTTAATCAAATTCAGCACTAAACACTTCCCAGCTGCTCTGCCGCGCCGCGTAGGTGGTGCAGCGCGGCTTCGTTTTTAGATGTGGACTAACGGCTGACGCCCCTGCAGGTTATTAGTGTAACGTTATAAATGTCATCTACAGTTTCTAGCCAATACTCCCTCAGTTTCCTCCTTTGAATCTATAAGGTTTCAGGTTCACTCACTAGCGGTTTCATCTTTGGAATGGACCTCATCATCGCACCTCGTCTCTGGTGGAGCCGATGGCAACATTATCATATCACAGTTGAAAGGCACAGCGCTCGAGAATGTGAAGGTGAATTCTGCTATTTTTTGTTCATGCAGTATCATTCCAGGAAATTCCAGAATTTTATTTTCTATCTGGCAGTTTCCTCGGGTTTCTCAAAAAAAAAGAACAAATTCAAACCTTTAAATTGTAAATTTCTACTGTAGACCGTACGACTCTCTGTGAGTGATTTGCCCAGATGGATCCGCAAGTCCTCCTCATCCGCGAAATCGATATCCATTGTCTCAATGGCCAGGTTCGTTAATATGTAATTTTGAGGTCGTCATCAGCTTGAAGCAATTCGTCATAACTGTTCTCACTTCAGATGCGGCTCCGAGATGTGCGTAGCGACCGAGACAGGTGGTCTATGGATCGTCTCGTTGCCCGACCTGCGGCTAAAAACCGTCCCAAACGAACCTCTGGCTATTCATACTGTAGCTTACGCAGCACCGTTCATAGCTGTGTCAGGCGATGAGGAATCGACTTCGCTGATGAACAGTGACGGGACTTTCATAGAATCATTTGCGCTGGCTGGTAACCAAATGTGCACGGTGGATGAGTTCCTGATATTCTCGGATGGCGCCAGGGTACTGATCTACGACGTCACGACTGGGAAAATAGTGCTGGATGAGAAAAGAACTATGCGAGGGCTATGCGCAACACCGCAGAACGACGTCCTGGTGCTTAGTGATAATGAGCTGGTTACTTTACGGCTCGTAAAGAGCAATTCTTAGGAACATATAGTCTATCTGCATCACCGGTAGAATCGGGAACTCAGCGGCGCGTGCGCGTAGCGGCTCGGTCTTGAGGGTTGAACTCGGGCATCGCTCAGCTATTTTCACCTTGGTTGAATGCTCTTCAGTCGGATTTGTGATTATGCATAGTTTTCTACCTTCTGTTGCAGTTGTGAAGCGTTGTTTTGGTCTACTGAACTCAGAAAACAGAGAGGTGAGCGGGTCATTCCCTCACAATACAGTCGCGACGCACACGCACGCCTAGGTTCGCGCCTCTACCGTTGGGTCTCATAGACTGTACTACTGATGAAGACAGGAGCTTCAGTTTTTGTGAGCTTCGTTACAAATATTTTTTATCCTTGGGGAAAGTTAGAGACCTAAAGTGGGCGTCGATGGCGGTGACCCATTCACGGCCTCGGAAAGAACGCGCCGCGACCGCGCCGCTCATCATGGAATCGTCACTGCAGTAGCGAATCTGGGTTTTCTCAGTACTTGTTCATCACATTTGACGTTACCTAATAAAAAAACTAACTGTCAAGAACGTCCCATAGTTTGTTGTCCGGAGGGGATTCCTGCTCGAGCGGCGCGGTCGCGCCGCGTGCTTTTTGAGGCCGCAGAGGGGTCACCGCCATCGACGCCCACTGTACATATTCCTCTGCTGAATTATATATACCTTTGTTGAGACTATATTGTTCTGGAATACCATGTGTATGTATCGTTTCTCATTTAACCTCTATTTTTTTTCTAGGAAATAAAAGACTTATTCCACGAAGGTTAAACAGCGGTCTCTCATCTTTAACTAGTTGCAACCTATTCTGAAAAAAATGTAATGAAATTTTCTATGGTAACCGTGTTTGCGGACGCAAATTCACCATTTACCTGGCACCCATCAATACTGTTACCCATACATGCCCACACCCAGATCTATTAAACGAGACGTTGTTTTTGATCACTTGAATCCACTATCAAACACTGAAGCATCAACAACTCCGACCAACTCGGTGGGGTTCATTCTTAGTTAATGGATACTCACCAGTCTCCGCAGGAGAGCTTCCTGAGGACTGCTCGTCTATACATACTCACAAGAAGTCGTAAAATACTATTTGCTATGGCTATTGGTCTCATAACTATTACTGCAGGAACTACATACTGCATTATCAAATATCGTAAGGTTCGAAAGTTCTTTCCAAAGAAAATATTCGGAAAATTGGCTCAGCTCTCTTTGTAACTATTCCAAAGATGAGCTTTTTGGATGACGATTTCTGTCTACAAAACTGAAAGAAACCCGGAGTAAATCCAAAAAAAAAGCACTTTTCATTAAGAAACGGCGAAAAGAGATTTCACTCCAAGACAAGCCAGTGGAAGGGCTCGAGGAAAAAGAGGTAATCAAAATTGATACAACGCCACCATCAGACGGCAAAAGCCGAACAAATCCAGGTGAGTAACAGGATCTTTGGAAGTCTCTCAGCGTGACGATGCTACATGCATTTCCTTGAGCAAGAACCAGATAAATAGATATAGATGCTAGCAGAGGCGATTCTCCAGTCACACGATAGAGATCACGCCCTCTTTCTCCTTTGACGAAGCGCAGTATTCCTTTAGTAGGGTAACATACAATAGATGCCTATGTTGCACATGCGTGCGTCTTTGATGAATGGGCAATTTGTACTTGTGGGTGCGTCAGTCGCGCGTCAGACGCACGCATCCATTTGCGAAGGATTTTCCATGGAGACCGGTCAGGTGCCATGCACATCCTCAATGAGAGGAACGCGCGGGTGCCGCGACGCAGCAAACGCTTGCATCTAGCTACATCACGGCTTCGAAAGAGCCGATCGTTCATCATCTAGACGCACGCGCATCAAACGTATGCGTCTACTATAAATTGCCTTTATCGCTCTGAAAGTCACGCCATGAACTTCCCGCGATTCACGTTCAAAAACGGTTGGTTGTGTGAAGAAGAATACGGGAACAGTGGTCGCGTTATGGGGTTTGGCAGCTGCTCTCGCGATGCGATGTCGCGGATCTTCTTCTCATGGCGTTTATAGTTTTTCCTTTCAAATGTCGCACGGGTGGAGCGTAATCGCGTCGGGCTTGAGCTCGCGCGGTGCGACGATTCTCATGACAGCAAATCTGTTGACATCGGCGAAGTACTAAATATCGCGATAGCGCGGTGCGATGTCATCGCCGCTTGCGATGAAGTATAAACACAAGACCTATCTCCTCAAAAACTGTCGCAACACGTGCAAAACCTGTAAATTCCCCTAACTCGTATGTGCTCCATTCAACTGAAGCGTTTTCAGTCACCTCTTCAGCTAGAAGTGAAGGTTCTAGCCAATCAGCAAAGTCGATGGAGTCTTCCTACTCCGAAAGGAAGTCATCTGAGAAGGTGACTGTCACTATATGAATTGAAATTTTTTAAATGTAAAATGTCACAGTTCCAGGGAGAAAAGAAAAAGCCCACGGTCGACAATCTGGTCAGAACACGATACGTTGAAATGAGTGATTCGGAGAGGGAAACTCTGGCCAATAGTGCGAAAGGCGGCCAGAGCATTGAGGCGAAAGACATCCTGCCTTCGATTTCGCTTGAGGAGAGGAGTGAAAGGGCTGCAGCAAGTCTTCCTCAGGAAGAAATAGCCTCCCCTTCGTCCATATCAGTGTCCATGCCTCGCATGCGGATCCCCAGAGTACCCAGGAAACCAGCAGCTGCTCCGGATCAAATCCAGCCCTCTGGCAGTGACGAAGCTGCGCAGAAGAGCGGAAGTGAGGAGAAAATCAAAGCTGGGAGTCAAGAGAAGGATCGTGGGAGTCGTGGAAGTAAAGACAGAGGTGCGAGCAAGGAGAAGAGTGACAGCAAGGAATCCTCGAAGCAAAAATCGAAAAGTGGCAGCAAAACGTCTTCTAAAAAGGGATCTAAGCAAAAGACACCAGCAGCTAAATCGACAAGCGGTTGGACATTCAAGAATGTAGGAAAGAAACGATCTAAGGATTCGAAGCATCACAAGAAGAAAAAGAGAAAATCGAAAGAAAAAAGGACCAAGGAAAAAGGGTCAAAGAAGAAAAGCAAAAAGAAGAGAAAGCAGAGCAAACGAGTGACGCCTCAATAACTGCAGTCTAAGAAATTAACATGACAGTTCCTTGTTACCTTTACAGAATCACATTGAGTACAATAAAAGATTTTTTAAGAAGATTTTTCATTTTGAGAGAGCAATGACATTGGCAGAAAAAAAAACTTGGGTTTTCACGATTTGTCTGGGAGTTGATTTGTGGTGCGATTATACGGCGTAGTGCACGTCAATGGCGCTGCGTTTTTCGCGGGCCCAGAAAGCACGCGACGCGACCGCTGCGCTTGCGCTGGAATTCTAACCGGGACAGAGAACTCTAAGGTTTTCTTGATAGCCAAAGTCATATTTAATGAGAAACCATCAAGAAAAGCCTGATTTTCCACTATGGCGGCGATGGAGCTGCGCGACCGCGCCGCGTCCCTCCCAGTGTCTGCAAAAGACGCACCGCCAGCGACGCTCGCCGTAGGTACCAACAGCTGCAGGTGGCAGAAAAAAACATTCCTGGAGCGATGTATTACAGTATTATGGCTTATTTGATTTGCTCTTGCTTGCTCAGCGCTGTTATTTTTATTCACAAAAGGAGTGTTATTCGACACCTGCCCTTCACAGAAACATTACGCTGTTAAGGAAACAGTATGTAATTATGTCGTCAGATTTCCATTTTTTAATCTCTGTGGCATTTACAAGTGGGAGTCTAGTCTTGACGACTATAATGGAGCGTTGCTTTGTTCTTATTGATTCCCTGTTTGTTTGCTTATTTACATGGTCACTTGTCTTATTGCCTACTTCCTTACCTACCTGATTCGAATACTTCTTTTTATTTGCAGTTTTTTCTTTCATCTGAATTAGGATGCTAGACATATGTATGCATCTACTACAGTGAACTCCAAACGGCCATAGACAAGGGGCGGGACCGCGGCGCGGCATTCTTGGGCAGAGACACAAGGGCTCTGCATGCTGGTTCTGGTTGTCTGCTTCTGCCAACAGCAGAGAACTCGAGTGCCACGCTGCAGCAGACGACCAGAACCAGCATGTAAAGCCCCTCTGTCTCTGGCCAAGAACGCCGCGCCGCGGTCCTGCCCCTTATCTACGGCCGTTTGGAGTTCACTGTATCATTGTTTTGCAGTCCTCAAAGCCGTAGCCAATAAATTTACCATTAGGCTGGGTCCTACATCAATATAAGCAACATAATCTCCACTAAATTCCTCAGTTCTACCTTTAAATGTGTTTTTAAATCAATGTACAGTCCTTCTCGAAAAGATAGATGAATTGCGCGTGCGGTTTCGTAGCGCCGCGGCTGCAGAATCGCGACGGGACCTATTCGACAGATCGACATGATCAATATGCGTTGAACGTACGTCTCATAAGGTACAGTGAACTTCAAACGGCCGTAGACAAGGGGCGGGACCGCAGCGTGGCATTCTTGGGCAGAACACGAAGGCTCTGCCCCTTGTCTACGGCCGCTTGGAGTTCACTGTAACTCTGTCATTTAACTCCTTAGTGATACATTAGCACGATTGATTTATTTATTTCAGTGAATTTTTTACATATCTATGTTTGTATAAAGTTTGCTTTGAACTTATGCAGAAGGGAGAAATGAATAAATGAATGAGTGAACAAATGAATGAATACATAATGAGAAAAAAAAGAAAAGACAAAATACCTAATTTCTGTTATTCCTGCACGGAAATTAAATAAGAATACAGCTCTCCCTGGTACTCAACAACAGGGCCGGAAAGCTATACAAATATAAAAACATCAAAAACAGTATAGGTAACTAACCTTCTGCCTCCTTGATTCTTTTGCGGCTGCTCCTGCTGGTCCTTTTGTTCTTGCTCCTTTATGTCCTGTAGCTTGTCTGTTCAGAAGCTTGGGTAAGTAAACCGTAGTGAAGTAAATAACTCCTGAAAATGATTTTTTTTTATTTGAAAGCGTCAAAATCAGAGGTTAACAAGGTCGGGACCAATCGCATTTTCCATAAATGCATGTAACCTTATTAGACATCTCCCTTATCTCCCATATTTCTCCTATCTTACTTCCTCCATCCTCCCCCCCCCCCGCTTCCCACCCATTTAGAAAATAAAGCCTATTTTACGTGATGCTTTTATTCCAATCGAAGAACGAGAAGAACGTTCAGCTGTAGATATAATTTCCAAAGAAGAAATCCAGAAGAGTCGACCGATCAATATGCATGAAGAATTGGCTAGTGCTGGCTCACTCGCCGCCCCATGTGACCGAGAAAAAATTGATCGAATGACCACAGGGTCAAACATTCAGGACAGTCACGAAAAATTTCATGCTTGAGGCTATGAGCGGAATGGAGCTTTAAGAGTCATGAAATTCCGGAAAATTCTACAAATACAGCAGCAGGAAAAGGTGCCCTGCTTTCAAGAAAGATCCAAGATAGGAGAGGTCCAAGATCCAGCTGGATGTCCGAGATCTGAGATCACAGTGATCACCGATTGGGTCACTCGATCGAATTGTGGCGGGAACAGACTGCTGATGCCAGATGCCAGGTGGTCTAATGGAGATCCACACCCCTTTCTTTAATTTCAAACTCCTTTTTGACCTTTCAGCTTTCATTTCTCTTTTACTACTTCATTCTGTGTATACTTGTTTACTTAATCGAATTGTTCATTTTATTCGGTATCTGATCTTCAAATTCTTTGATGGTTTTGCCATCGTTCCAGACGTTACACCTTCATTAGTTGCTCTATCTCCTACGAATTTCATTACCTTTAATAATCTCCAAAAGCGCTGCATACAGTGAGGGTCATGGCCAGGTTCNTCTGATCTTCAAATTCTTTGATGGTTTTGCCATCGTTCCAGACGTTACACCTTCATTAGTTGCTCTATCTCCTACGAATTTCATTACCTTTAATAATCTCCAAAAGCGCTGCATACAGTGAGGGTCAACAGCAACAAAACAGCCGGCAAAAAGCGAATCATTATTGTTTTCTTTTCGTATCGGTTCACTCCCCAGGCGCACTAGGCTGAACCCACCCCGTTCCAAACGATGGGCTAAGAAATTCTCAAAGAGGTATTTTAAAAGTTCCGGCTGTATGCCCCATATGCAATGACTGCCATTTCGTGGCAGGAGAGGTTGTCCATCTTATACGGCGAGTATGGTGCTCAGTTACCGACTCCAGAGAGACACCCAGGTTGTGGAGGGGGGGGGGCTAATGCTCTTATCGTTAACGGTCATGTAACCGTCTCCCTCATATTCTAACAGCTACTATAATATAAGGTATAAAAGTAGGAATTACGCAGTAGCAAAAGAGGGGGGGGGGGGGTTGGGGGAGACAGAAGGGGAAAAAGGTCTGCTTATTCAAGCTTATCCCCGAATTCAAAGAGACGAAAATAGTTATTCAGAAAAAAATAAACATCCCAAATAATAAGGTACAATGAATTGCAAACGGCCGTAGACAAGGGGCAGCACCGCGGCGCGGACACTCTGGTTGTCTACTGCACTGAGGCAGCGGCCCCGCTGGACAGGGACACGGAGGAAAACCGATCGTGATTTCCCGCTGCCTTGGAAGGTGCAGCAGACAACCAGAGTGCCCGCGCCGCGGTCCGCCCTTTGTCTACGGCCAAGTCAATAACAAGATACCAAGGTGCCCCCCGCCCCCTCCCAAGAATGGGTTGCCAAGTTTTTGAAATTATTTTACAGTACATATTGAAATCTTGTTTTAGTTTATTTTTATTTGTTTATTTTTATTATTATTTTTTAAAATATTGATTATTTATTGTTTATTTTTAAAATTAATATTTTTATTAAATTTATATTCCGTCGGGCGCCCCAAAACGTCATAGACCCCAGTTTTCAAGGAGATTCAAGAAAGTTTGGCTACACACTCTCAAGATGGTGGGACCAACCAGTGTCCAAATCCAGGTTGCTATAAACGGATTTAGTGTCAGTATATCGGCTTGACATCTTCTTCCAAACTTTCAAATTTTCTTGTCGTCCTGATGTTTTCCAAGAAGGGGTTTTTCACCTCCCCTGCTCAAGTCCCACTCCACAGGCTTTTCAGGCTGATCGCGGATGCGCTGGCCGGTGAAAAGCCGAGCTTTTGTTTATCAAGCCCTGGACATGACTGGCCACACTTGAGAAACGATACCGCCGACTGAACCGATTGCATTGCAAACCGGCTCTTCACTAGCCACTCAATACACTTTCTGAGCTGCTCAGTGGGATTTTTACAATGGTTCTGTGGTTTTCTGATGGCATTTCTGGAGGAGCTACATTAAAAGACGTTCAGCTACATCCATATTTTGGGGTAGCGACCTGGCCTTAAAATGGTTGAACTGTTCTTACCCAATCTGTCCCCTTCATTTCCTTACCTGTGACTTTATGCAACTGAGAGGGTGATGTTACATTAGCGCTGCTAATAGATTTTGAGAATTTTTCCCTCTAAAAGTGACGTGCTGCTCATTTCACCAAATGATTTCACTCCTCATTTCCGGCTCTATATTAATTTCCGTAGAACAGCTGCATTTGGGCTTTTTTTTTCGAATATTCACGTCATTTCCGGTGTTCTCACGTACATATGGCTATATTTAGGACAATAATTTTACTTTTTTAGTTAACAATCCAGAAAACGACTGAAGCATTAAGATATTCGTGAATGAGAGAACTTCAAGGATGTTCTTGTCTTTCATACTGCACTGTATTGGTCTCCAATGTTGGAAAACTTGAATTTTAAGAACTTTGAATACAAAATATTTCCTGGATAATTATTTATTTGTTTATTCACAATGACCTCATTGATTCTTGTTGGCCTCAAATCACGTGAACGTCATTCTGGAAAACTTCCCTGTCTGGCACAAATTTTGCTCATCTTTGTTGCATAATCTGTTTATTCCGTTCCGTATTTTTGCAGCTTTCTGCAGTTCTCTGTCATTAATGTTGCATCCGCTTGTTTACACATTTGTACAATTAATTGAGAATTGTTTTAAGCTGCTATTTCTTACTGCGCAGTTGGCCAGACACGTGCGTTGAGTAAAACTCCTACGTTTCAGTCCCATAGGGGTGCTGCTACATGCTAATGACTGCCTGTTGTTTGCATTTGGTTGGCTTTTTGACAGCTGTGTTTTCGTTTCTGTCGAATACTCATACAAGAATGGAAAAATTCACGTTTTGTCAGAAGTATCATACTGCTACAGACATTTGTACTCTTCATACTGCTACAGACATTTGTACTCTTCATACTGCTACAGACATTTGTACTCTATCTCAGGGGAGAGGATCCACAGAAATCCCTGCCTTCAGGAGAAAAATCCCAATTTCTCATGCATTATCTTCGATAGTGAAACATGTTTTATTCAATTTCTCATGCAAAAGGAGATTCATGTTTACCCAAGATATGTGCTTACACCCCTGTACTTCTAATATATGCATACAGCGTTGACGGTGCTGCGTTTTTCGCAGACACGAGAAGCACGCTGCGCGACCGCGCCGCTCGCGCTGGAATTTCCGCCTTAACTACAAATGGGAATTTTCCTGATAATTTTCTATAGAATTTAATGCAAGCTGTCAAGGAAGCTAATTGACTATACGAAAAATTCTCTAGTTTGTTGACGCGGCCAGATTTCCAGCGCGAGCGGCGCGGTCGCGTCACATGCCTATCGATTGATATATTTATACAGTGCGTTTCATAATTATAGGACACCCCTCGAATTTCCCACTCCCGGCTATTCCTCTGTCCATAGAATTTTCCCTCTAGTACCATTGTGTTCAGCACCTAAAATAACCTTGGTACCCAACTTTTGAGCTCACGCCCGCAATTCTGGTTTTTTGAAACTTTATTTTTCTCTTTCCGCACACTTCGCGGTCATGACATACCTTCAGATTCTGACAAGTTTATTTGCCGTACAATCCGATTCACGGAATTTTGATAATTAATGGAGCATCTATGGATCACATTGATTTCATACAACCCGCTATTCCTGCTCCTTAGAGGGAATTTGAGCGCATCTGCGTCGATTGACATCGAACATGCAAGACTGCCTATCTCAACTTCTCAGCCGCACATTGCTGATGGAGGTGCACTCAAAACTGGTTGTCAAGGACCCACTGTAGTCCTACATTAGAAATACAGTCAGCACTAGTCACACGCTGCTCCGTTGGCTTTGCTAGGTGGCGATCCAACTAGGCAACACTCGTCCGACATCGAGGTTTTCCCATACTTTCTTATTAAAACCCATGAATCAGCGGCTCAAAATGTCGGGAATTGCTCGCTGGCATTTTCAGATTTCTTGCACTGTTAGGCCACGTTCCACTCTCTTACTGGCCAGGTCGGCTTTCGCCGGGAAGTGAACCCAAACACGCGACAGCAACCTCGAAAAAATACCTTTTCCTGAACGTCTTGTCTGTATTCCGTTATCACGTCAACGACTATTCCTTTTACCGTAATTACGAAGTTTAGTATATAGTCACCTCAGTCATGACCAATCACAGTGCTTGGAACAGGATTTGGTCACTTTATCAGCTGTGACATTTTGTTCCTAACATGTCATCAGTTACTGCCTATTTCACGCGGAGCATGCACTTGAGCAAGAAGAGGGCGGTGTCTGCTCTCGCAGTGCCGGACCTCAGAAAACTCCTATGAGTAATGTACGTCATTTTGAACTACCCATCCGCAGGTTTTAGTAAATAAATGTGGGAGAACCTCGATGTCGGGCGAGTGTTGCCTACTTGGATTGCCACCTAGCAAAGCCAACGGAGTAGCCTGTGACTAGTGCTTACTGGATTTCCAAAGTAGGACAACAGTGAGTCCTTTTTGGCCAGTTTTGAGTGCACCTCCGTCAGCAATGAGCGGCTGAGAAATTGAGATAGGCAGTTTTGCATGTCCGATGTCTATCGACGCACATGTCCTCAGTTTTCCTCTTAAGAGCAGGAGTAGCGGGCTGTGTGAAATCAGCGTGATCCATAGATGCTCCATAAATTATAGAAATTCCGTGAATTCGATTGTGCGGCTAATAAACTTGATAGGATCTGAAGGTGTGTCATGACCGCTTAGTGTGCGGAAAGAGAAAAATAAAGTTTTAAAAAACCAGAGTTGCTGCTGTGAGCTCAAAAATTGGGTACAAAGGTTATCTTAGGTGCTGAACACAATGGTACTAGAGAGAAAATTCCATGGTCAGAGGAAAACCCGGGAGTGGGAAATTCGGGGGTGTCCTATAATTATGAAACGCACTGTATTTATACCATTGATACTCAGGACACTTAAAAACCGTGTTTTGCATGAGATTGAAAGATGCAAATCGCATGATTAAGACATGTGTGCTCATGCAAAACACGGTTTTTTTAATCAATAGTTCTATACCAGCAATGGTAAATCCATGCAAAACCCATGCATACCCATGCAAAACCCATGCTGCACCCACGCAGAACCCATGCATGGGACGAGAAAATCGTGTGTTTTTCGTGGGTTCCGCATCGGATCTGCATCGGATTTTGGAGACACATGGGTTTCGCATGGGTTTTGCATGAGTACGCGTGGGTTTTGCATGGATTTGACCATTGTTGGCATAGAACTATTGATTAAAACACGAATGTCTTAATCATGGGATTTGCATTTTTCAATCTCATGCAAAACACGGTTTTCGAGATTTCTGACCAATAATTCTACACCAGTCATGGTTAAATCCATGCAGAACCCATGCATTGGACTGAGAAAATTTTGGGTTTTTTTTCGTGGGCTTTGCATTGAATTTGCGTCGGATTTGGAGACGCATGGGTTCTGCATGGGTGTGCATGGGTTTTGCGTGGATTTGACCATTGTTGCTATAGAAGTACTGATTAAAAAAAAACGTATAAGCACAGATTTTTTAATAGTGGGATCTGCATACTTCAATCTCATGCAAAACATGGTTTTTAAATTTCCTGAGATGGATAACATGAACCTGTTACTGATGCAAACAGATTGAGTAACCCTGACCAGATACGAAACTTGTTTATATTACCATATTTCTTTTATATTTTCTTAAAAATTTTAATTCAACTGCTTCCTTAGTCGCCTACTTATCACAAGAATGTTCCCTTAACCGAGTTCCTTAACCTCTTTGCGAGCAAATCATAGCTAAGCTCCTCTAACTTTTGCTTCTTTGTCCGAGAATTGCTCACTACTGTTCTTACTGTTGCGGGGGCAGTTTGTTGTCACTAATGCAGAGTTTGGTCTTGTAATCATAGTGTTGTGTTTTCTGCTAGCGAAATAACGGATTAGCAGATTAACTCTATTTCTCCAGCAAAATAACAGATTAGCGGCCTTTATCATGGAAGCAATTTGTAACTCTTCGAAGAGAAGATTCTGTTTGACTCAGCAAATGTTTGTTTTTCCTTTTACTTCTTACCGAGGTGGGAGTTAGACTGCTTGTCTCCTTCTTGCAGTACGCGAAATGCTATTGAAAGTTGTTAAAAAAGTGAAATAATACCTTACATCCATTCCTTTCCTCTCATTGAATGCAGGAATTATTTAGAAAAAGTCCGAGACTTTCAGTGGAGGCCATCTGGGTTAGGATTCATGAACGCGTCAAACGGAACTGGGTTGACAAACCAACTTTTGCATGCTGCATCTCCTAATATTACGTTGTCTTTGGGATAACAAATCAGGTTAACCATCATTGGTTTGCAAGGTTAACCCATCATGAATCCCAGCCCAGTGGTGAGAGAGAGAGAGAGAGTCGTGGGAAGGACAGCGTGTGGAATGAGCTAACCTGGGTCCAGATGAATCATTGGGCTTACCCAGGACAGACGTGTCAGCAGCACACAAATTTAGCCACTGTTAGCACGGCGTCAGGGTACTTACCCTGGGTAATTTTATTTATGCGTACAGGTCCTGTTTAGGTGGGTGTCGTTTACTGTTCTGCATCATTAATTGGGAGTAGCAGCCCAATCCCTATAGTAGTTCTCCCAAACTTGGGTAATTAAAAAAAGCGACAAGGACTTCTGGTTGCTGTACTACAGTGCGTTCCATAATTACAAGGACACAGTTAAATTGTGCGTTTCCAGGAAGAGCGGAAAAAAACATTCTAAATTTTCTAGAAAAATTAGCGGTCGAGTATGCTTGTCAAAATTTGGCTGGAATAGTTTTTTTTTTGAGGTGGTGGATCTAGCAGTTATGACAGGAAAATTCCTCGTTAACCAGTTTTCCTTAAAATGCAAAATTTAAGGGTGTTCTCATAATTATGAAACGCAATGTATTGACCAATATCCGATTGCCGTTAGCTGGTGTTCCACCTATCTTACCCGCTCTACATTCCTTCGAGCCGGGTTAACAAATACTCTTAAGAGTACAATTTTTTAATGAATGAATAGCCTTACGTAGCCAGACAATGTTGAGTTTTTGACTCCAATTGTATTATAGTAGCTGTTTTTACTGCTTAAGTGCTTCAACATAAATCCTGTTTGCGTCAATAATTTCTGTTATGATCACTCCCTCTCACAATCCTATGTATACCAAATCCGACAGTTCAGTCTGATATCCATAAAACATCGAGAAATCCGCCGAATTTCTCGTTTTTTAGTCTGTCTGAACAAGGAGATTTTGTTTTCCAGTTGTTATTTCTGTCTCATAAGTTATCGGCCTGAGCCCGTTGATTTATAAGTTTTCGTCGAGGCACAGTTATATATTTGTCTTGACATATGTACGCAGTTTTTTTGTTTTACTCCTGGGACAGCCTCTAAAAAAGGCGACAAGAGCGGATCTCATGGTTTTGTTTTCGACCATCGTGTAATGCTGGCCATTTTTCAAAAGGCCATCCATACGAAGGTGGCCAGGAGAGAGCAGCATTTCGCGAGAGTGTCTACTGCAACTGTAAGTGCAAAAAGCTCTACGAAATGAAAAATGACGTTAGAGAGACAACCTATGTGTTTGTAGGCCTATTGGAAACCGCAAACCCCTGGGATACGTACTTATTGACGTCATTATTGGAAACGTTAGAACAATTTGCACTATGGTGGTTCTTCCAGACCTACAAATGTCCCGTAGCGTCCCACTACGTCTTCTCCCATGCAAGTGACGTCACTACAAGGGGTCCTAAGCTAATTTGAACTAATTCGTTTTGTGCCAGTCTACTCAATTGGAGCATTGGGCTCCCAGTGGCCCGAGTGGTTCCTAATTCCGCTGGAGGTCCCACTAGTATAGCCCAGAAGGAGTCGTAGTAGGTAGTGTCCCATAAAAGATGTAAGTCATGGCAAGTGCGAGGTGGTGAGTCTGTTGGGACGTTAGCTCACCATTCTAGGTAGGTAGATGCCGCAGGTCGGAATCAGGAATTCCAGAAAAGGTCTGCCTCAGCTTAGAAATAAATTTTACTCTGAAACTACACGTAGTTCGTGTATTTGGAGCCTAATGGTCGATAGTAAGATGTAGAACTCGCCACCGAAAATTGCCCATTTTATTTTCTATGCAACTATAAAATTTTCATACGTCAATTTTAGGTTCTGTCGCTATTTCTGCCGGCGCTGCCCCGAAAATCTCAAAAATGAAATTTTTGCACAAAATCTGGTCTGGAGAATTTTGCGCAGGATTTTCCTCAAGACCAATAATTTGAGTTTTGTACCTGAGCCATCACAACCTTCTACCATTCTTTTTTTGCTGCTTATTTTTGGACATTTACCCTCAAAGGGCCACAATTCCTCACCCTCCCCCATTACCCCTCTTCGCTCGAACGTCGGACACTTAACACCGCATCAGGCCCTGTAGGAAAGGGTAAATGGTAAAGAAAACCATTGCTCGGGGCAATTTGCACTAGACGCTTGACGCGCGTGCATCCATACAATGCGTCGATGGTGGTGGCCTTTCGACGGCCTTGAAAAGCACGCAGTGCTCAAGCAGGAATCCTCCGGGGCAACAAACTACTACTTTCTTGATAGTGTTAGTTGTCTTACTAGTTAATATCAATGCTACGAACAATTATCAAGAAAGTCCAGATTCGCCCCTGCGACGACGATTACATCATGAGCGGTGCGGTTGCGCCGCGTGCTTTCCGAGGCCGCAGAGGAGCCATCGCCATCGACACCCGCTGTATGATGAAGGGTAGGTCCACCAGCAGCTCTGATGTGTGGCCGTGTTGAACGGTCTTCTCGGAAAATTCCCGAAAGTGGACGCGCAGGACTGACTCGCGACAGACGCATGCACCTAGTATAGCTTGGCCACTGCCAGGCTTTTGCTTTTGATCTAAAGTTATCAGTATCAATTATTTATAAATTTATTTATTAGTACTGATTATTTTTATATTTATTCATCAGTGTTAATATTTTTATATTGATAGTTATCTTACTTCTTATTAATTGGCACTTCATGTGTGTGTGTGTGTGTGTGTGTGTGTGTGTGTGTGTGTGTG
>JARK01001350.1:2456591-2472316 GCA_000688135.1 Ancylostoma ceylanicum | reverse complement strand
CCCCCCCTCGTCTGCGGCAGTTCGGAATCTACTGTACGGGTTCTGTCGAAAAGATAGACGGATTGTGCGTGCGGTTTCTAAGCACCACGATTGCAGAATCGCGGCGGGACCTACTCGAACCTCTCATTTAGAGCATGCTCTCTCCGCATCCCTCGTTCAGGTTCCGCCGCGATGGTGCAGTCGCGCAATCCGTCTTTTTGAGAAGGACTGTATGCGATGCGTTCTTCGCGGACTCTCCAAGCACGCTACGCGAACGCGCCGCTTGCACTGGAATCCTCGTCGGGACAGCAAATTGCAGGATTTTCTTGATATATGATTAGTTTCCTCGATAGTTGACATCAACTTTGATGAGAAACTGTAGTGAAAGCCCTGATTCGTCACTACGGCTGCGATTCTAGAAGAGCAGCCCAGACGCACCGCGTGCTTCCCGTGTCCGCTAAAAGCGCGCCGCCAGCGACCGTAGGTGCCCCCAAAAAAATTGATCTAGAGCCTTGGCTTCCGCCAGTGAAACGGCACAACCGCTACGACTTCCTAGCCATAATCTCTGACAGCCTCTAAGTACAGCCCGCAAACCATCCGATACCCTTTCGTCGCGCAGGGTTAAGCTTGTCGAGGTCGATGTCGGAGCAGCAGGCTGAGATCCTCTAAAATGAGGGTTATGGCCTCTCCGGAAAACCAATGATCTCCGATATTGACCACGATGCGCGTCCAACGGGTGCCCGCCGATTTTTTCACAGGCTACACGCACACGCACCGACACTCTCCTTCGATTCCTTGGTTATCTCTTTTGATCCTTTCAGAACCTCCTTCGATTTTCGATTATTTTCTTGTCTGTCCTGCAGTGTAAAAGAATATTAACAAGAAAAGCCTCAGTGAAACCTTCCAGCACAGTGATGGTCACCTTCTTTCTGCCGCATAATGGAGACAGCTATAAAGAAAATCTCTAGATCTATTCACATTGTTTGCAGAAGAGCGAAGTACCCTTACCTGTACGACTAGAACCAAAGATGATATCGAGTATATTATACCAGAACTGTAAACGAGTAACCGCCACATGATAGACAAGACTGTAACGGAATGAGACCATCCTACTGGTAATCATACTGTTTTCATTTCCTTACTGATAATGTGTTTATGAATCTTTTCCTTATGAATCTTTTCCTTACTTACTGGTCCCATTCCCTATTAGCAGATGTGAAATGTGGTCGCTCGTGATGTCCATTGGTCACATGGTTCTCGTCTTCCTGATTGGAACAATAATGATTTTGGTATCGTCTAATTCTCCTTTTACTCATAGTTATTGCTTTTCCATAAGTGGGCAAGGTATCCGCCAGATTTTCAGCCGTATACATTATTTTGCAAGAGGAAAAAAGCCGGTGTTAGAATTCGGAAAGTGGGTCCATCCATACGTGAGGTATAGTGCTTCCAATGAGTGTTTTGACGTATTCAACGTTACGCCCACGCTCTCGCATTTCAGTCAAAATCCAACAGAGAAAGCGCGATGCAAGCTGTGCAAGGTGAGTGACCCATGCTCCGAACAGTTGGACCACGGTGTGCCTACGGTTATCCCACAATGGGCCCCCAACTTACCCTCGGTTGTCCTCCGATTACGGTGTCTGTCCCTAATTACCGCACCATTGTTATCACCCCCGCGGTGGCACCACAATTTCTCCACGGTGGACCCACCATGCTTGGAGAATCCAGAAAGCGCATGCACGTCCAAGCAAATTGAAAAGGCCCTCAACTTGTCCCAAGAAGTTCCTTGAGATCCCCGATTTCCCCATGGAAGCCCCATATGTGGTCCAGGGGTGGGCCCGTCATTTGCCCAAGGTTGGCATGCCGAATTTCAACTGCGGGATAACGGTGGGCTAACCGTGGTAGGAAAGTATACAGGGTAAGGGCAGAGTATACCATACTGCTCTTAATCTTTGCAAAAAGTACACGACGCATTGCGACGCGTTTTTGCGTCGCAATGCGTCGCAGGCGCATAACTCGCTTCGTAATGGAGATTTTGCGATTCTGAAGACAGATTCTTATTCAGCGCGTTGTGACGAAGCTACTCATACCCCGCATCACCGTGGTTGATTCTCCAAAATTTTCCAGCTACCTTAAGGAGTTGCTGCATTGAGACATTCAGGAAACGGAATAGCTGCAGTTTTCTGAGTAACTGAGCAACTCTTTAAGATAGCTGAAAATTTCTCGAGAACCAAATACAGTGATGCGGGATATGAATAGCTTCGCCGGAACGCGCTGAGTAAGAATTTGTCTTCAGAATCGCAAAAGCTACATTCTGGAGTGAGTTATGCGTGTGCGACGCATTGCGACGCAAAAACGCGTCGGACGCGTCCTTTTTGCAAAGATTAGGAGCAGTATTGTACAGGCAATTTATACTAATCAAACGTACGGATCCATTTGCGGAAGATTTTGTAAGAAGACCGGTCAGTGCGGCATATATTTATAGTCGATTCGTTTCGACAGTGCGTGTGCCGTACAGCGGCTCCATTGGCATTGCGTCACGCGGCGCGGTAGGCCTAACCGCTGATCTCAGATCACTTTGGCGTTTTCGTTGAGCTTTATTGTTTGTTTCTTTCTATAGTTGTTACGAGAACTAAAAAAATTGTTCCTTTCTATAGTTGTTATGAGAACTTAAAAAAACTTCAAGAGGAAACAAGCAATAAAACTTACCGAAGACATCGGATCTATCGTGGGTCAGCTGTTTGACCAACCGCGCTGCGTGCCACAATGTTAGCAGAGCCGCTGTCACGGCGAATCCCCTATCAAAACGAATCGGGTGTGCACAAGCTGGGGCCTATTTGAACCCCTTACGTCATTCTGGGAGATCTACATGTTTTTTTAGCATAACTTAGCCCTCTAGGTGTCGCTGGAGCACTCACACTGCCTCACACTACCTATGACTCCTCTTTTCTATCACAATTTTGCGCTCATGGACATCTTTGTTCATAGCACATATTCTCAACACACACCAGATTAATTTACCACGTTTTTCGTTGAGGAAATTTCGGCTTCACAGGTATTCCACCACTTCCTGCTGATCTTGGTGGCCCCAATGTCTTAGCACAAATGGAGGTTGCTAACTGCGACAAAAAGGAAGGCTTGCCATCAAACGAAAAAGTCAAGAGCCCGGACGCCGCAGCTAAGAAGGTGAGTCTTGGGTTTCTAAAACTAGCTGAATATCCCATTTGAACTAATAACTTAAATAAATTTTGCTTAGTCTGGCGAAATACAGGAGACTCAGAATGACGCAGCGGAAAAGGTGAGTGTCAGGACTTGAATTAACTGAATACTCCGTTTCAGTTCTCGTTTTGAATAAATTTTGCTTAGGATGATGTTTTACGAAGATTTGCCGCCAAGGTAAGTTTGTTAACCTAATTTTCTCGAATATTTGTTCATGAGTCTCAGCTCAAGAGGCTTCAGGATCATGCATCACTGAGATTAACGTCACCCGCCGCACTGCCGAGCGCGGCGAGGTCAGAGTCAGACGGCGGTAGTGACACGGAGCAAGAGTGCTTGCTTAGCGAGGGAGCAATGACTTTGCAGACGGCGCGGACATAGGCGAAGGAACAACTCAGACAAAATGTCGGAAGGACCGTAGCAGAAAGAGATCCCGACCATGTGGTTAGGAAGCGAGAGACACAGAGATAAAAAGATTCGTAAGGACCGCAGCAGAATGTTTTCTGCTGCGGTCCTTCCAAATACCGTGGGAATGGTTCGGAAGGACCGCAGCAGAATACAGAAGAGAGAGAGAGAGAGAGAGAGAGAGAGAGTGAGAGTGAGTGAGTGAGTGAGCGTTATCAAACCCTGCTCAGATACGGAGCTCAGCTTTGTTGCGGTCAACAAAAAGTTGAGGCTTTCAAACTAGCGCTAAAGAATTGGGTTCATTGGTATCTCTTGCTGTGAAACCACCGACTTCGCCCAGGTCATTATTTTAGTGCGTGGGTACCACTATGTGGTAACTTCACGGGGCATTATCGCCCCTGTAGCACGTTTTGAGGCGTCCAGAGAAGTTTCCGGAAGAATCGCAGCAGGTATTCGGAAGAACCGCAGCAGGTATTCGGTAGGACCGCAGCAGCAATTCGGAAGGACCGCCGCAGGTATTCGGAAGGACCGCAGCAGCAATTCGGAAGAACCGCAGCAGGTATTCGGAAGGACCGCAGCAGCAATTCGGAAGATTCGCAGCAGGTATTCGGAAGATTCGCAGCAGGTATTCGGAAGGACCGCAGCAGCAATTCGGAAGGACCGCAGCAGCTATTCGGAAGGACCGCAGCTGCTATTCGGAAGGACCGCAGGTGCTATTCGGAAGGACCGCAGGTCACCTGTCTGTTCCTCCGGTTTTCTGCTGCGGTCCTTCCGAAAAATTGTCTGAGAACGCAGACTCGCAGAGACCACAGACGACGATACGGTTCCTTGCCAAAACCCGTCCTTTTCGCCGCGTTATCAATCGAATGGTGACGAACGTCACGAAATCGTTTGTGATGGGTAGTTTTGTGGTGTCGTAATACGTTTACTCTGGGTAATCACAGTGATGCATGTGGCTCGATTTGTTCATTTGAACGTCCAACGATGTGGCCACTAATAGTTTAGCATTTAAAAATTGAAGAGAAAATTCCAGGAAGCAACGACACAATCTGGTGAGAGGGTAGAGATCACTCAAAAAACTGGCTGACGTTTGTCGCAGATTATTCAACCGGATATCTACATAGATATAATCGCAGACATGCTATATTACATATATTCTATTTACAGCACCCACTCTTAGTGCGTAAATGCATGATTCCTAACAAATAAATATTAATCACCATGTGTAGAACAGATAACAGCAATCAAATCCAAGTGTCAATTAGTTGGCGAATTTCGAACCAAACCTGTTCGACTACGTGCAGGCGGCAGCTGGTCTCGTGTCGTATCGACTACATGTGCGTGCCCCGCATGACTATAAACTTGGCAGGAACTATAGGTCAGAGAAGGCCACAGTTATTTAGTATTTAGTATTTATTTTTATGTGCTTACACGCGTGTAGAAAAACAAAACAGGACAACTATGGTACGGAGTTGGCATACTTGATTCTTTCTTTAACTTACTAGAAATGACTATAATTTCCATTGGAGATAAAATTCGAACCATTTATTTAGGGTACTTCGTTGAAGCAAAACAATCTTAAAAACAACAAGTAACTAGAAGTAAATAACACCAACACCGGTAAACTAGAATAATCACCAGTAACATCTAATTCTAAAGCCGAGTACAAAAAAAAACATCTACTAGACATACCGAAGGTACTTATACAGTGAATATACGGGCAGTACTTCGGAAGCCTCACAGCTTCAACAACATTGGCTCCACCAGTTCCTTCGACTTCTCGTTCCCAACGAGCAGCTCGACAAGTTTCAGGCCAAATTCGAAGGCCGTCCCGGGCCCACGGCTAGTTACCACACGGTCTGCGACTACCACGCGGTCCTCACTGTATTTGTAACCTGGAATATAGAGACATTGTGATGGACACGTTTCACCCTACCTGCAGTCCAATACTGAATAGTATAACATCGAAAACTATACGAACCTCCCTCCTCAAGCTGCTTTCGGACACATGGATGGCTGGTCACCATTGCAGCTGGGATAGAGTGGGATTTTAGGGCGATGGGTGCGGCGCAAATCGCTGCCACAAACTTTCCGGCACTATGATGTGCCTTCAGCACTTGGCCAACAACTTCACTCTGGAAAAGCGACAACTTCGAGCAGATAAAAAAATCACCTCCGGAGCATTACTGGTCAACTTATCAGCAAATATTCTTTGGCTAAAAAAGTTCTGAGGATATCAATACAAAGGAAATGATTTGAAACGCACTCCAGCCAATGTGTTGCTGCCAGGCTGCCCACCAGGCAGGATCACCACGTCAAATGTGGTCGACTGCACATCCTTCAATGCGCGGTCCGGTGTGATCACTGTCTTCCTGGCGCAGGTGACTGGCCCAGCTCCATTCAACCCTGCGTAGGTCACCTAAAAACATTGCATCGATAAAGAAGAAGTCATAAAGTAAACCCGCATTCCAAAAACACTAATGTAAATACCTACCTCGACCCCTCCTCTTCTCAAGACATCGGCTGTAATCACCGCCTCCATCTCTTCAGCTCCGTCAGCCAAAATGACCAAAGCAGTTTTTGGCGACATACTGAATAGAACTTTACGAAGAAACTTAGTTTCTTCCAAAAAAATGAAAACGAAATTGTTTAAAAATCTGGCGCTATCTACCACTATTCAAGTAAAGTTAGTGTACAGGCACAAAATTTTTCATTTTCTTGCAAACATAGTGGAGATTCAACAAATAACAACCTATGAGTATAATCGCCCTACAACAATCATTCTACAAGATTCAGATGCTGTGGTCAAGATTCTTCAATTTTCTTCTTTTCTACAGCGCCATATTTTCCTTCCTGAAAGTAGGTATCTATTTTATCTACCAGTAAATAAAAGAGGCCTAACTACAGATGATCTCAATCATCCTTACATCACACAGCACCGCAGGTCTGCTGAGCCGCGACGCATCACCTATAATAATGCATAGCTGGTGCGGCGCGGCTCAGCAGACGGGTGGTGTTGTGTGATGCAGGGATAATTGAGAGCAACTGCGGCTCATCAGTCGTCAAGCACCGCCTTACCTTGAATGCCTGTCGGATTTGTTCTCCATACGATAACTCGAACAACGTCTCCGCATCCATTTTCGGTGGTGGCCAGCGTTCGTCTTCCAGGGTGTAGAGGTCGGCAAGCGCCTTTGAACCCTTCTCCTTCACCTAAAATAAAGCATCTTCAGAGAAGATGCTTGCATGTTATGGGAAAAATTAAAGATGTAGCATGGTGGAAACGGTTGGGAAAAACGCTGAGGTCCAATGGTTGAATGGTACAAATAGTAGATACTAGAGAGAATTCACCACAGATGAAAAACGGAAAGATTCCTTGATAACAGATGCTATATCGTATGGAGCTCCAAGTAATTTAGAAAATTAAAATGCAGCAATTAAAAGCAGAATTTGCGAAAGATATATAGCTAGAGTACAACGTGAATAAAACCACAAGAAGTATGTAGATGAAGAAGGAACCTTTAATTTTGAAATCAGTGTGACCAACTGAGAAAGAATGAAAAGAAAATCACAGAATAAACGGATTAGAGGGTGGGTAAGAAGTCGTAGTTAAACATCTGCCAATTGATAACGTCGTAGTTAAACATCTGCCAATTGATAACGAAGGGTGAAATAAAGAGGAAGCTGGATATGCTATTAAGAATGAGAAACAAGAAACAGTGGATTGAAAAATCGGGAAAAGTATAGTAAGTCAAATGAGCGAAGAAGAGCATGCAAGAGAAAATGTAGAAAAACGGAAAAAATAAATTTCCAAAAAAAAGATGAAGAATCTATAAATATAAACACCTGATTTTACAGAACTATGCCAATACCTGACAGTAAGTTCATAACTGACTGATAGAGATTCTGATAAAATAAATACTTTTTCTCGTCCAGTAGGATGAACCCTGCCAATTTCCGCAACGCTTACCATCACTCCATGCCATTATGACCAGTGTGCGTATATCATAGTACACTGTTATCTCTAGTTGTGTTTAAGACCACGACCAATGGCCAATTCATCCTACAGGGCTCTATCTTATCAAGCAGACAGAAAAAATTGAAAATCGAACCTTAGCTTCGTAAGTCCTTCTTCTTTTCTCTATTTCCACATCCGTTCTGAACGAAACGTACGGCTTCAGCCTAGAAAAAGTCGACTGTAGAATTCAACTCAAAATTGGAACTTTTAGAGGAATTTTCAAAAACCTCCATAGGGAAGTCTTGTAGTGTGATATGAAAAGGAAACTAACTTGAACCCTTCGAGATTCGGTACAACAAGTTCAGAGTGCATTTCGGGGACGAATACAAACTTTCCAGTCACCGGATCGATATAACCTTCATCGTGAACGCCAGTGTACCTTAAATCTGTTAGCTTTACAGCATAACCCTGGACAAATGATATGAAACGTCATCGCCATAAATTAGGAGACTACGGTAAGTACGTTCTGTGAGATAAAAACTGCATGATGAATCTCGCTGCTCCAGAGTGGATCAACCACCCGGCAACTATTCATAGCGAATCCAGCACTAGAGCGCACGCAAGGTAAACATTATTCTACTATAAACTACTATTGAATCGATGGTATTAGCAGATGACAAAGTCCGAAGGTAACTATACGAATGGAACCATGAACGTGTAGCTTGCGACAGGGCCGGGTAGCAAGTGCAGACTGAGATAATCGATCGCCAAAAAATACGTGCAAAAGTACATGTTCGCAGTTGGATAGAACAAACTCCAGCATCTCTGCTGCATCTGCTCCCATTTTGTTCATGGTGGTGTTAACTATCGAATGAATCTACAAAAGAATACAGTTCAAGCACTACTATACAAAAAT
Source organism: Ancylostoma ceylanicum (assembly GCA_000688135.1). Taxonomy (NCBI): domain Eukaryota; kingdom Metazoa; phylum Nematoda; class Chromadorea; order Rhabditida; family Ancylostomatidae; genus Ancylostoma; species Ancylostoma ceylanicum. Next base: position 2,463,848 of record JARK01001350.1, on the reverse strand, counting down.
GAAATGCGAGAAAATCATACAGGTTCAGAAATAAAAAAGCGCTCTAGCGTGAATCGATAGGGTACACAAACTAACATGAATTTGGGGTTGTTTGTGCTTCAACGAGCTTCGCTCACAAAGCCGACAGCGTTTGCCATCATTTCCCTTGATTGGCATAAATAAAAAGGAAACTGGATCACAACTACTCCAAACTTGATATAGTCTGTTCCACACGCGATGACAGTTGAGTATTCGCGCCTATTATCTTTTTTCTTGTCACCCTCTCCAATCGCTGCGCAATTTCCCGCGTTCTTTTCCTCTCTGGCATCGTCCCAACTATCGTCCCCGACGGAACGCACTATAACTAGCGGGATTGTTCAATAGCATTCTTTAGATAAAAGGGTGGTATGAACCATTTTAACACGTTCGGGCAAAATACGATAAAGAAGTAGATCAAGGAAAATGTGTGAATCATATAAAAGAGCTTGCTACAAAAATAGCATTCGAACTTCAAAACAGCATCTGCGCGGAGAAACGCTGCAATCGCGAGAAAATGAACAAAAACTTCAAGAACAAACATCCGAGTCGCATAAATACAGATACAGTGCGTTTCATAATTATAAGATCACCTTCGAATTTTGGGTTTTCAGGGAAGCAGTAATCTGGAGAAGTTCCTGCTATATTTGTTAGATTCCCCACCTGGAAAAACCATGGTAGCCAAAATTTCGTTTTCCTACCTTTTACCTTGGTGCTTCTATGAAAGTTTTTTGTTTTTAATACCGTTTCATAATTATAAGATCATTTCAAGAAATTAAGCAATTTGCCCAAAATAAAGACAGATTCTGTACACCTATGTGGCCGAGAGTGTGAGTACGCAGCAAAGATGCAGGTTTAGCAAAGCTCCTTGGTCGTCTTTCTTCTTCTGACGAAGAAGACCAGATCAAAGCTCTCTAAAATGATACCCCTAATATCCCATCCATTGCTACGCAAATCTAAGGCTTGTTTTGTGTGTGGACAAGGCTGTATGTCACTCTCCGGTGCTTCCGAATCTGTTGCGAGCTTTGTGCGCCTTTGCACAGCCTCAGCTCGTGAGGAACGTCGAATTCTCAGGACTGCTTCGTGCAGTACCTCGTCTAAAAAATGGATTTTGTCACATTTGGAGATCCAAAACGTCAAGTCAGCTGTCTGGAGAGGCATGGAGAGCCGTAGGAACATTGCCAGAGAAGCAGTGAAGAGCTTCTCGAAGCATATCGACCCGCTTGTGGTGTCGCGATTGAATTTCACAGTGAGGAGCCTAGCGGAATTTTGATCAAATAGATGAAAATTTTTTTAAAAAATAAAGGTATTATAGATTACAATGTGTGGATTAGGTGTTGGCCCGTTTCGCCTCTTTATCCCTATACGAGAAATGTGAAGAAAAGTGATCCACTCCCGAGGCTGTTCAGTAGGGTGGAGTGGCACTTTATGGGGGAGGGGGGATAGAAGTGAGAATGAACGGGGATAGACAACTATCGCATTTATGCTGAGAAAAGGGCGGGAATAGATCAAAAAGTTTTAGATCAAGTTAGGTCAACTTATAGAAGATATTAAATTTTGCACAAATTTTTTTTCAATTGACGAATTTTTTGAAACTCTTCGTATTTGAAGGTGATCGATTTATTATTATAGATACACTTGAAAATGGCTAGGATGATAAGACCGTCATCATATTGGAGTAATTTCAATAATTTAATGAACATAATAAGTCTGCAACATCGTCAACGAAATTTTGGCTACAGTGTTTTTTCAAGGTGGGGAATCTATCAAAAATAGCAGGAAATTCCCCTGATTGCTGCTTCTCCTGAAAACTCAAAACTAGGAGGTGATCTTATAATTATGAAACGCACTGTATTAGAGTCAGATACTGATTGAAGCATGACTGAGAGGCAAGAATAAATGAATTTTATGACGTCTCGTTACTTCATTTGACGACTCAGCGTGCCGGAAGCCTAACGTGATGGGCTAACAAACCTAAATGGAGCTAAAGCACCTTCAGGGAAAGATGTGCGAAGCTTGATTCGCAACGGAAATATATGAGCGGCAAAATGGCCTCCAAATATTTTGAGAACGACAAACATTATGAATTAGCGAGCTCAAAACGATGAATAAGACGAGAATGTCACCATAACATCCTATCAAAGCTCGTTAAAAAGACTGATAACTCAAAAGCTGGCGCAACAACACAAAATGTTGTAGATTAGTTGAAAACACAAAATAACGGAGCTGCTCCAAGAATGATCTTGCGCTCAGGAGATTGGTACTAGGTCAGAACGTCATGAGTTGAGCATCATCACTTACCTCAACGTGAAAAACAGACAATGTGCAAGTTACTGACGCTAGTACCTTTGTATGTACGCTATCTCACGCTTATTCGCATACTATTTCTTTGAATTTCTATAACTCGTAGACATTCACGTCCCACACATAGATAGAATCTTTTAATTCATTGCCACAATGGATCTACAACATAACCAAGTACTTTTGTCGTTCTTCAGACTCGTACATACTCGAAATCAGCACTCCAATGGTAGTCAAAGCCTACTCCAAAACAACAACAGCCTTCCATTAAATATGTGTTTACCTGTGCAACTCTTTGGGATTCTCTTTATGCCACTTTGGCGACAGCTCCGGAAACTCTCTATTTTGTCCGGGCCATTTAAACTTCTCATAGTGGAACGGACCGATTTTCCTCTGACCAAATGCACCTTAAATGATCAATAGCTAATAGGATAAGTGGTCGGTTCACGCTTTGAACCCGCATCCCAAGTCACCTTTCTTGACGAATGGCCACGGAGCACGAAAATTAAGCGGATGCAATGACCGCACCCCGCGACTGCTTATTTTAACTAAGGACGTCGCCATATGGAGAGTCAGCTCATTGGTGGGTCCTGATGAAATATGCAGCAACTTTGTGGATATCTTCATATTAGTAGCAGTGATTTTAAAGACTCGAGGAATTAACCTTCACACTCTCAGACAAAACCAGTACTTCGACGACACGTTTATGCTAAAACTAGACAATCGCCACAAGTGCATCCTAGTAAAACTGGCTACTCTCTAAAATGAAACCAACAATGCATGGATTCGACAGGGTGAGATTGCACTAAAACTACCAGTACTCTAAAACACTAAAACAAGTGCTCCTCTATTACCTAGTATTCTACGCGTAAAAGCAATAGAAAGGTTAATAAATAATGATTAGTACTTCAATCTAGTTCACAATCAAAGTGATGAAACGAACTTATCACAAGCACATCGACAACGTCCCATAAAAAGATCAGTACTCAGCAAAACTATACTGGGCAGCAATATTACGAGAAATTGTAGACCGAGTGACAAATCGGAGAATGACAAACACGAAACTAGACTTACTTTAAGTAATTAATCTTTAACAAATATTTCAGTTAGATCATTACTTCTAGGCTACTAAAATAAGTTAAAGACTGGATTAAAAGCGATGATAGTAAGTGTTCACAGCGCTCCCTTTGCTTCGATCCCAAGCACGTACTTGAAGTAGGCAGAGTTCATTTGTTCCAAGAAAATGAACGTGAGGACGGTATGAGGGCCAAGACGCATGTAGTACGGTGTGAATCCTTTCCACAGTGCGAACACACCTTCGTTTTTGATCACCTCAAAATATGCAGAAATGAGGAAAGTAGTGAAAATTAGAAAGAATAAAGAATTTTCATTTTTTCACAGGCTTCACACTGCTTGCTGCAGCGGCATCCATTTTTTCTTACAATAAATCAACCTGCCTCCTGGCATATTCCTTCATAGTTCTGCAGCCCCTTCTTCTAGCCACCGTCATTGCCTCCTCCCTCCCCCCCCCCTCCACCATTTTCGTTGCTCTATTTGATTTTCAACCCAGCATCATTGTTTGCTATCTTCTATCCACTGCGTTTTCCTGGCGCAGCAACAAACATTGTTGTCTCACATTCTACATTTCCAAACGTTTTTACTCAGTACTACTTAAGATACGAAGAGATGAGGAAAGTAGTGAAATTTGGGAAGAAAATGCAAGAACAACAGCCAACAAACCTTTGCCCAAACATCGAATGCGTTCTTGTACTCTGGCTTTCCGTCAATCACCTTCATTGACTGGATCCTGAAAATTGTTAAATGTGGAAAATGTTGGCGCAAATAGTAATCTTTCTAATATCTAGGTGTTTCAAGGGGATTTTTTCTATTTCTTCGCACGACTAACAGAGCAACGAGAGACATGAAGATGCTGGCCCATTCACAAGAATGTTTATTCATACGAATAAATCGCTTGAAATAAACAGCCTCTGAAGCTCCGAGATTAGCGTTTCTCAACAATGATTGGTTTCACTTAGCATTCGTAAGCCTTGTTGGATTTACAACTCTTTCGAAATACTCCGAAGAAAAAAAAACTTCTGAGTTTCATTCCGGTAATACCAAGATTACGTCTAAGAATCCACAAAATTATTCAAGTGAATCCATACCTAGTCTTCGCAATGTCAACAGGCATAGAGGCAATTGTTGTGGCTAAGCCTGAGACCATAGATGCAAGGAAGTGACAGAAAATGCCTTAATAAACATTGAAGTTATTATAGAAGTACTAGGAACCAGTTCTGATAGGAAACATCCATAATAACCTCACCATCATGAACATATCCAGTTTGAAGCAGAGCCTGTTTCGCTTGTGAGTACGTGGCTAATTGAGCAGCATTCACAACCATGGCACGCATAACAGTTGGAGCACAACCCTTTACAAAATCAAACGTTAACTAGAATACTATCACAAACAACAAGTAACTCCTACCCTCCACAGTGTTAGTACACCTTCCTCCTTGACCACACGTATTAGTGCATCGAAGACGTTCTTATAGTTACGCCGTTGTTCCGGTGGCAACCGACCATCACCTGAATCGAACCCCTTATTGGAAAGAATCTCTTTAGTAATTCCTTTCTTTGCAACACTTCACAACTTTTTGAACAACACTAAGGTCGAAAGGTTTAGCACAGCTTAACGGATTAGAGAACAAATCCACCTGTCATTCTAATCAACGCCAATTCAGCCGGTGTTCCCACCACTGATCCGACAGCACCAGCCGTCATTCCCAGTGACGCTTTCATGGCAAATGAAGGCGGAGCATCACCTCTGAAGGTAATAATTTAAAACGATACGAAAGGAAAAAAAAAAACAAAATAATTCAAAAAAAAAAGGTTGAGGTAAAGTCAGAGTGAATGAAAACACGTGTAGAAATTGCAACGAAAACCACTCACTTTTTGAAAGTCTCGAAAAGATACGTGTACGTTCCCAAGCGAGTGGTTGTGTAAGTGGCTTGGCGGAGAAGGCCGGCGCTAAGGCCATTGTACACGGCCAAAACGCCTTCATTTCGGATGATCGTCGTCAGGCAATGGATACTTGAGCGATATTCTTTTTTACCTACAAGAATCTAATTACGCCTAGTAAAAACATTTGGTAGAAAACCACAAGAACAAGAAAAAAAATATGATAATGAATGTTCAAGTCACCAAAAAATTAACACGATCAAAATTTTTATGATTACCTAGAACCAAATAATGATCAATGGTTATGAATAATTGAAATCATGAATTAGCTCGAGGGCATCTATTCAAACTTGAGTTCTGTATGAATTTGCTTCAATAAAGCTAACAATAAGCTAGCACCACGCATCCACCATGCTGAACCTGAACGCTTTTAAATGATAGTGGAGCAAAAAATAAACCACCTAGTGAAGTAAATGCGGGCTCTGAAATCACAATAGGCTAAAAGTCTGACAGGTAATTTGGAAAATTCATCAAAAACTCTGTGAAACGCAAAATTGTTGAGCGAAGATAGCGTCTAGACAAAACGATCGCAGCAATGACTGATGGAAGCTTATTGATCGACAGATGCACTTTGCCTGCATTCAATGGAGGGGCGGCTCTCTTGTATACTTTGAAAACAGGTGCAATGTGCACTTGGCACTTTGCCCACACTGACAACACCCCTTCAGAGACCCGAAATATTATTACATATTGATATGGATGCTAAAAGCACTTGAAATGAGTGGGTAGCTCTCGAAATCCCCTCCTAGATTTGCTCAGACTGACAAAAACCCTTCACAGGCAAGGTATAGAAGAAAAATTTTTCGAAAGTCAATGCAAGTGAACTTGAACCTGTAAATTTTTTTGCGTTAGTAATTGCTCTCAACGAAGATTCATAATGAAAACTAAATACAGCCGAAATTCATGCAGAAATGGTGTCTGGACAAAACAGCAGAATCACACCCGCGATTATTCTGTTACATAACTACACTTTAAACCTCAACATGATGGGGCATTTCGAAACAATTAGGAAAACTGCTATTTCAGGAGGAGCAACAAACAACTTCATTCGTTCGTATGGATCCAAAAACATGGGAAGATGGCATAGTTCTCCAATTAAAATTTGGAAAAAAAATCATCCTGCGCTAGGAAAACTAAAAAATCAAGAACATCAAGCAAACACGCGGAAAAGGCACCTTGAGAATCTCACGTAACCAGATAATGTAATAATCAAAAACAGAGGATAATTTCTCAACGCCGAAACATATGTGCACAGGAAAAAAAACTTCCACATTGTAACCATTGGATTAGTGTAAACATGCGTCACAAATGCGAGCTGTAAGAAATCGGACAGATGTGCGATCCCGCATCAAAAGTCAGAAAATCATGAGATTTTCGGATTCGACATTAACACTATTAATTCGAATATTTCTAACCACTGCCGGTGTCAATGGACAATTATTTGAACTGTGGGTATACCCACGGATGTATACTGTTTCGAAAAATAGAGAAATTCAATGTTTTGCGTGTAGCTGCATAAGGCGTATTTTGTCTCACGTCAAATCATGGAAACTGAGCGCTATCATCACCTGGAGGCGTGCCAAAACATGTCCCTGTCCGATCAATTTGATTAGAGCACTTTTTTAACGCCGGGTATTGGTCATTGGGGCGCAACGGGCGGGTCCTGTTTCTGCGATTGGTCCTTCCTTTGGATTACCCAACCACTGTAGCATGATCCACCTCCGACCATGAGCCATACGCGAAAGTTGTCAAGAAATTTCACGAGTCCAGAGAAGCGTGAAGATGCGTTATTAACTCCAACAAAACGACTGTTAAGGACCAAGTTTCTTTTTTCATGTGGGATCCTTCAAATTTGTAGAACCGTCCTCATCTCTAAGGAAAAAAAATCCGGCCATATTGTTTTTTTTGGAAGGTGGGGGGGGG
>JARK01001350.1:2420830-2456458 GCA_000688135.1 Ancylostoma ceylanicum | reverse complement strand
GGGGGGGGGGGAGGATAACTGATTGTGGATCATGGATCCCAACGAAAAAAATTTTAGCTTGTTCAGTCAATTGTTATGAGACACGGCACTCATTATAAATTAGAAAGCGCCAGTATGAGAACAACCTCTAGCGGGTTAAGTTCTCCTCTATGCAATTTTTACAAGCTGGATATCTCTACACCAATGAACAACCCAGCAATTACACAATCTCGCTATTATCTCACATAGCGCGTGAATTGAACGATCTGGATGCCGACAACCTCAAAGTACTGACTAACTCTTGCAGAAAATATTTTGTTGAAGATAACTGACTGGTAGAACCGGTCAGCTATCTTTAATAAAATTTTTTCTGCAAGAAGTTAGTTGACTGATGGAAACACACTAAACATTCATTCAAAATCACAAAAACAGTGAGGCGAAGAATAAAAGAAAAAAGAAAGCAGAATAAAAAGTCATGCATGGTCCACTTTCTTATTCATACTGCCAGTACGTCAATACGTCAAACTGTATACGAATAAAACAACTATTGAAAATGAAAATACCCGTAGTTCCAGACAGCTGCATTCGATTTTTGACAAGATCCAGTGGCTGGACAAATAACGTCGCTGCCATACTGAAACAGAAAATTTTAGCTATTTTCACAACTGCAAATGAAGTGTTTTCTAAATCACGGCCAAAATTATAACAATGCCATAAAAAGGAGCGTGCAGCACTTCAGCAAAACTTGTTTATAGAAACTAGCGGCCAGCACATTCATAATACTAACGATTTTTACAAAAATTCTGATCAAACCAATGCCTTTTCTTTGCGCCATGTGGTATCAGACAGTAAATCGACTTACCCCGCTGAACCTCCGAATGCGAACTTGATGCCATTTGGTATTGTAGCCTTCTTCTCGCCTGACATGGTTGTGGATGCTGAAAACTCTCATCTCCCGATAGGAACGGCGATTTCGGAAGTGACAAGAACAAATAGTCAAGCAGCTGATATGAAAAGCGAAGTAAACATCGATAACTAGTCTTGCAATGGCGTACAAACACTCGATGACGTCAAATAGAGGGAGACAAGTAACTAAGAGTGTCTCGAATACCGTCTTCGACCACAAACCACTTTATCATTCCAGATGCTTCACAGGACCTGAGAAATAGCGGCGCTTGGAAGGAGAAACAGCTTTACAACGCGGACCAAAGCATGAGATCCGTTAATTATAGGAAGAAGAGGGTATACACAGCAAATCGTAGGGTTGATGTAAAGCTTTACCCATAGCTCCCTCGGTGAAACGGAGAGGTGACTATCTTGACAGTTTCCTACGTCAATGAGAAATAAGAAATCAAAAGTGTACGCAGTGAATCATGCTGAATGGGATTTAGTCGGCACGGAAGGTCAACACACCCACAAGGGTGTGAAATAGAGAGGAAAAATGACAAGAAAAAAATCTTTTCATTCATTATCACAAGCAAGCAAATAATCAGCAAAGAAACCACAGGCTTATCATTTAGCCACAAAACAAAAATAGCTTCCGGAGAACATGTGCGTGATCAAAGAACATTCAAAAGAACCCGGAGCCGGTGTACGCCCCACTCATAAATTTATTTTATGGCGCAAGATTTTGCATGTCAACTTTGTCAGATGTTCGGATCTAACTGTCAAGAATCTCCCTAGTCCTAGTACGTCCCTACTTCAAAGTTTTTTTTTCCTATTCAAAGACTTCGAATCATTTCCAAACTCTCTTACTGAAGGATATGACAGCCTAGCCATAAACGACTCTGTACCACTTGAAACACATCGGGAAAAGAATTTCACAGTTTAAGAGAGCGCACTTTTTCCCCGCTGCATGTGAAAGTTCAGTGAAAGCAAAAGAGCATCGAACAAATGTCGCGAACAAACGCTATATGCAAGAAACGCGATATCTGGCTGTGCATCAGAAACGGAGCGATTCTTGGATCGAAATATCTGTCGCTGTGGCATCTGCTCGACAAATCTGCGTAATGCCACTTTGTTATGAATAAGCTCTCTCGGCGCATAACGAATATTAACCAGTGAGGTCATTTTAGCGGTCCAAAGTTACTGTGAGATGAACTTGGAGCAATCCTCTTTGAGCTTTCTATTATATACATATCCCTTCGTTATATTGATTTCTCGCCTTCTGTAGTATCAAATAAAGGGAATTTTAATGCTAAATCGACGTATAAATCTTCAGCTTAACGAGGCATATTCATGTCGCAGCCATGTTCACGGCACGTCTTCATTACCATGCTCATGCAAGAACGTGCCAAATAAGTAGGACTAGAGCTGTTTGGATACGCGACTCCATTACTATCATAAAAAGAGTACTCCTCAGGATGAATGTTTATTATCACCGGTCCATAATAAAACAGAAACAACTACTCAAGTTGGAAAATAGAACTCCGATGGAGTAGTAAGGGGAGTAGGGGGAAGAGAGTGGGTTAATTGGCGAAGGGCAGTGACCCGCCAACACTGCAAGCCGCAAAAGGTATAACGGCTCCGGATACCAACTTAGTAGGTCCGCCAACGCCAGGATTTACACTGATACGCAATTCGGTGGTATTCGGAGCAAACTGTCTTGCTGAGAATGTACAATCCTTGTCGGAAAGATAGACTGATTTCATAGCTGCGGAATCGCGGCGGGAGCTGAACGAGGGATGCGGAGAGAGCATGCTCGGAGTGAGAGGGTCAAGTCGGTCCCGTCACGATTCTGCAGCCGCGACGCTATGAAACCGCATGCGCAATCCGTCTATTTTTTTTCTTTTCTGGGCAAGAACTGTATGAGTTATGAGGAATACACAAATGATAATATTTTGCTGTGAAAGTTATTGCAGTATGACGGAGATTCAAAAATTATGCCCCCAAAAAATTTAACATTTTGTCATATTTTTGATGAAATGTAAATGAGAAAATAAACCATAAGAACACAATAGCATAGACCCTACTATCACGTCAGCAGGCACTTCGCCAAAACTGCGCCCATGTTGATTCTTCACCAAAGTAAACACTAATGATTTCCTAGAAATTTTCCTCACAAAAATTTAAAAATCTCAAGAAGCCTAAACGCTCAGAAGAGTTCCAGGAGCTTGTTTCAAAGCTTTTCAGCTTTATGGTATAGAGAATTTTTGAAAAGAAAATCCTGAAAGAGTCAAAGGGAGAGAATCGCCACTGGATCAATGAATGTATGGAACCCATCCCAGTTTTCATACAATACCTCAAGCAAACAGGAACGATTAATTTGAAACAACTGCTTCAGCAAAAAAAGGAGCAGCAGCCACAATCAAAGAACTTATCTCTCTGAGAATAGAGTTTTTCCACAAACATTTTACGTCGTGATAGCGTTGTAAAACTGTAAAAGTTGAGGAGGAATTTACCACCATTAAGAGAAGAGTTCCGCATGAAACTAAATGGTCCAGGACAACGTGGAATTCCCACATATGCAGGCCGCTGATTTATACCTTGAATAGGAGAAAGCAACAGAATACGAGCATTCGTTCCAGAATTCAAATGTTGCTTGCTGTTGTGAATATATTAAGAAGACAACACAAAAAAGCCACAACGGAGGCCATGTTCGAGAAATACTATTCATGACCAACACATGAGATCTGCATCACAATAATCAATGGTATTTTACAGAATACTAAACCGTTAAATACGGACAAAAAGTCCAAGTTAGATAGGGAAAATCCCTGTCATCACTTTTTTAAGCGAATGTTCGACAAGCAATCAAACGCTGCAAAAGGAAAAAAAGTGCAATAACAACGTGCTAAACCCCCAAGCAAACAGCGAAAAACTACAAAGAGTGGCGATAAACTAATGATGCATGAAATGCTAAAAGTTATGTGAGCTTGCAGCCCTTCTGACGACTTTGAGTGATGATAAATTTTTACTAATGCTGTACATGTTAATAAAATAGTGTTACTCTTGTCCCATCAAAGACTGGAGGCGGGGTATAAAAATGAGAATTCCTGTTGCCAGAACACAGGTCAGGTCTAATTTTTTTCTCAATAAGAGTTCTGCTTTTGATAAGGAAAGTCAACACGGACCAGTATACCCGTTTATCAGTTAAAGCATTCAAGAATATGGCAATAACGCTAATGCTTCAGAGATTTCCCAATATCTGGTGGCTTGTGCAATCAGCTGTTTGTACTGATATTGTATTTTTTTTTTTGCAAGTAAACTCCAAACGGTCGTAGACAAGCGGTGGGATCGCGGCGCGGCGTTCTTGGGTAGAGACACAGAGGCTCTGGTGTCTCTGCCCAAGAACGCCGCAACGCCGTCCCACCGCTTGCCTACGACCGTTTGGGGTTCACTGTTCTTAATGAACTTAAAGTATTATATCAACGTGAACTTCGTTTCATGTTTGTAAATAAATAAATAAATAAATAAATAAATAAATAAATAAATAAATAAACAAATAAACAAAAAAATAAATAAAAACGTGTGATTCTTTTCAATCGAGACCAAAGCACGGATCATAGGTTGCCGCATTGTAGGAATCCACTGGAGTGAACCAATTTGAATTTTCTTTTTGTTTTCTACTCCGGAGCGAAAACTGGACAAGCAAATTTGAAAGCTGCGAGCGAAGTTACGGAAAGTTAGTGTTTGATGTGAATTTGTTTTTTTTTTTTTTCGAGCTGAAGTATAAAGTCCAAATGAAAAGGAAGTGAGTAGCCACACAGAGACGACCGCCTAGCAGTGAAGAAGACGATCTGATACGATAAAGCATGTGAACATTGATAACATTAATATGTAAACATGAAAGATCATGTATTTATGATAAGAACAAGGTCAAACTTGAAAAAGACTGTCCATCACGGGTAATGATGGACGAGCCTTTTGTGAACGATCGCAAAAACTTGAGAGAGTAGAACGCCGCCACCTTCGATTGATCTTTGGACAAGAGATAACAGCTGAGTCAACAAAACGTCGTTCACAGCATCTATACGTACCGAAGGAATTTGTATAAATCTTTCGCAGTTGTTTTGAAATCTAGCTTGCTGGTTCCCTCACATGCTGACACATCCTATCATTGTTTCAATGGTTGCTGCAGACGAGGACTTTTAGGAACATGTCAAAACCAATGGATTACCGCTATGACACCGTGTTGCGGCGGTGGTGCCGAGCGGCTGATGCCAGCGAAGGAAATAGCTCTGAAAATGACGATATTTCCTGTGGGTCGAAGGCGCGGGCGGGTGTCACGCTAGTAGGTCCCGACACGAAAGCCTGATAAATGACGCATCCCATACACCACAGTTCATCCTCTGCGCTAGAGTGTAGGCGAACACCAGCGTAAGCTGGCGCGACGAAACCCTTTTGTCAGTATCGGCAGATGCGTTCACAGCGGTATCGTCGCAAGTTGGCGGCTACTTACTGTGCTCAACTTACTGTTGTGATTGGCTAGCGGCCAGCCTCACAGTAAGCGACTCCATTCAGAAAAGAGAGTTCCTGTGGATGCTACCCTTAAGCTTTCAGCTTGGAAGATATCGATAATGGACCGCTTGTCTCTTTAACAATTCAAAGCATCAATAAAAACGCTACGCATTAGCATTACAATCTGCATCCAAAATGAAACCAACGTGAATCCAGCGCATCTGCTATTAAAAACATAAGAAGCGGCGCAGCAGCAACTACATACGATCTAAGAAATTATGCACGCTGCACGCATCGGCCCGACATTTGGGATGACACGAAAAAAGTGGACGGGAACATCTGGATGGAAGGATTTGACCGTATGCATATGTGAAACTAGAACGAGGAAATTTACCCTTTCTCGCACATGCACTTAGGGCTAAAGGACCGACCCGGCTACGCATGGCTACGTCCCGGCGCGCATTGCATGGTTACGGTGTGAAATTCAACCGGTGCTAGTCGATTGATCCATCCGCATCGAAAGATCAAAGTAACCAAGTTGCGCCGGTGCCATATGCATTATTCCCCTGGATTAGTAGTATCGATATCCTTCTGATAGGCGCAAGATGCCATGGGCACAGAAAATTGCCGGATTCAGCACTAATGTTCATCTAGGCCTGGATGCATCATTGAGGTTACCCAGAGTGAACGTGTTGACTGTTGTTGACCGTGCTAACGGTGGGGAAAAAAGGGGTACTATTGCACTTCAGCGGCCCCACTACCGACCCCAAAGTCAAAATTTTGGATTTCTCTGAAAACTTGCATACAAAGGTAATTCGAGGTGCTGATCACGAATATCATGGTTATTTCGCATGATAGTATCGATTTTATTGATTTTATCGATTTCTGCCAAACTTGACTCATCTCTCACAATCTCGCTGAAACATTGCATGGAGGGGTTTTTGAGGGTGCTGAACACGAATATAGTAGCTGTTTTGCAAAATAAGCTTGATTTGATTGACTTTCTCCTATTTTGCCTGTATGGGGTGGTGTAGTTCCGAACTTTCCTGGAGGATTCGCATTCAAATCGGCTTTCTCATGGTAAATGCTTATTGTATTTGTAATCAGCACCTGTACGCAAGGTTTCAGAGAGTTCCACGGGGAGAGTCAGAATTCGAAAAAAAAAATCGATAAAATCAATAAAATCGATTCCATCATGAGAAATGAGTATGGTATTCATGATCAGCACATCGAATTACCTCTGCGAGCAAGTTTTCTGAGAAATCCATGGTTTTGAGTTCGGGGTCAGAAGTGGGGCCGCTGAAGTACAATAGTACCAAAAAAGGTGTTGACCCTGGGTAATCTGAATGATGCATGCTGCCCCTAGCTAAAATGACCTCAGTGCTCTGTGAAAACGAGGAAGCCAACATTCTTAGCTTTTCATACCGCCTTTCGCAATTCTATAGAAATTTTTGCAGCAGTTTACTTTGAAAAACTTCTATAGTGGTGGTCATTCTGATTCAGTGTTGTTCCTTATCGGCCGTATCATTATACCTTCGCCTATCACCAGCGCGAGCTGGTGCAAGAGCGTGAGCGTAGCGGTGGTGCTCGATAAGGGTTTCATTCCGCTAGTGAGTGGGGCTAATCCCGGCCGAAAACAGTTACCCTCACTGATAAATGAAGCTCACACCGCTACGCTCCCGCGATTGCATGAGCTCGCGTTGGTGATGCGTGGTGATATTAGTGATATGGCCGCAAAGGAACAGCATTGAATCAGGATGACCACTACTATATGTCTGCATTACTTTTTGAACGATGTATGCCTCCAGTCCTCCTCTATCACTGTCAGGATATCTGCTTTTCAATAATCGTTCAAAATGACTGGGAAGTGCTTTGGTGGTTAGTATTTACTGTTTAGGTAAGTACAAAAGTAATAGAATTTAAGAATATGTCTGTGCATAAATCCCTTTGCCATTATTCACGCAGTCGCGATCATCCTGATTCAATTGTGATTCATTCGCCTGCGCAACCGCGCCATCACGAAACGCTACAGTAATACGGTTCCGCGACGGCGACGCATTGGCTCTGACTCGATCTTACATGCAGCAAATGGATCCTAAGAGATCCAACGGAGTTCCTACTTTTCAGCTCGGGTCAAGATGAACTTGGTGCGTGTCAGGACGTGTCAGAACCGCAACGAAGCCGCGACACGTCTATGGAAACTGGCCCACTCGCATGCGTTGCGTCAAGCCCATTTTGCCTTCTGAGCTGTAGGAGAAACAGCCAAATGTTGTACAAAAAGTGCTCTGACTCAGTCGAACACCTTATTAGTCGCCTTAGGTTAAAGTTGGCCTGTCCATCCCAGTAAAAAAGACTAGGATCGGTGGCTTTCTATACACTGCCTTACCGAGGCCTGATGCGCGCGAATGGTAAGGTAATGGTTCTGGTAATCGTTGCAACATTGCTGCTCCGAGGTTGAGCTGCTCATTATCGAACAGACTAAAGTTGAACCAGGATGACTGCGAGTGCGTACAGTCCTTGTTAAAAATATAGATGGATTGCGCGTGCTATTTCATAGTGTTGCGGCTGCACATTCGCTGCGGGACCTATTCGACCCCCTCACTTGGAGCATGCTTTCTCCGCATCTCTCGTCCAGGTCCCACCGCGATTGTGCAGTCACGGAATCCGTCTATTTTTTCGACAAGGCCTGTCTGATTGTATGTATAGCATAGAAGTATCAAATGCGAACGCAGGATGAATTTCCCATGAAACATGAAAATTCATGAGAAAGAAAATATTCCTAGATAAATATTGAGTGGAATCAAATTTAATCAACGTCATAGCATTCTATGTCGAAGATATGTTCAGAAATTTCGATAATGATATACGAAAAAGGAAGCAAGAGAAAGTCCATGCTGGGAAGTACGTAGTCAGAACTGCGCTCCAAATATTTCCAAACTAGAGGGCAAATCCATACAGTTCCGAACTGCAATACAAACAATGAAATGAATTGAGCCGTGTTGGATAAAGGCCGCTTCATCCATCCACACACGCACATATGGTGCTGTCGGAGCTGAGTGCAAGTCTCTTTCCGAATACCAATCGATTCAGGCGCTATGTGCCGACGCCTCAGTGACGTTAGAGTAAGAAATCCCATCATAGCAAGAGCTCTCAAGCCTCATCAGGGCCACTCATCCTTAAATTGTCCATAAAACTATTCAAACACAGATCTTCTCATGCAGCCTTGAACTGTCCAATGTGATGCGTTGTTTGCTGTGATAAAAAGTGACCTCTCACATGAAGGACACACGTGTCGGTGAGATCAGACATGAGATCATGCATCAATAGGCACAGAATCAACGTGAGAGCAAGACTGACATTGGCTCCTGCCATTTCTTGCTGAAATGCCATTGAAATGACTAGGAGGACAAATGACTAAGCATCGTGGCACATTCACCGGTCTGCGCAGTTCCCTCCTCCCTAGGAAAGGGCAGGGAGAAGCTCAGCGGTAATCAATAACGCCTTCTGAACCAGAACACAGCTCACTCTAACGCTAACGCTATCGATTTTTTTTCTGTCAGGCTTGCAAAGCAGCATTATTAAAGTGAGCTGAACATATCCATAAAAGGAGATGCATAGGGAACTTTATGGTAAATTCTTCAACGTTCAATCAATAAGCACTCTAACAACGGTACAGTCAACAACAAGATCACAACAACAAATGGGCATAACAAACTGTGCACGATGCAAACAACAATCGTAGCGCGTGAATGGCAAGGAACGACCACGCCTCCTTACCACGCTATCTAAGCCTCTCTGTGCTTTTTGAAGCGTTTCTGCCTCGTCTCTTTTTTCTCTTCACCCTCCTTACGTCGGCGTTTTCTCTCCCTCTCCATCGGACGATTCTGACCTTCTCCACCTCCAGCATGCTGCTTCATCTCCCTAAACATCGAATACATTAGTTTTTCATGAATATGAAATAATTCACAAGCTTTTTCTATTCGAAAAGTGCTCAAATGCTTTGTTGATTCAAGGGTTTGAATTTAAAAAAAAATCAATCGCTATTGAAATCTATCTAAACTATCCCTCAAACAAGTTCTGCTCACTGCAAGTGCGAATTCGCCTGAAAATTTGAGAGCGAATCGATCTGATTCTGTTCACGCTGCCTCCTCTTTTCACAAGAAATGCGCAACAGGTAAACTAAAACCACCACCATCTTCAAGGTATTTCCAGCGATTCACAGCCAACCAATCATGTGAGAAGTTCCACAGTCTTCCTTTAGTTAATCGAATGTAATCCATCCCGACTTTTATTTGCACGTTTCTGGCATATAACGTCTTCTTCAGATTTTTACTCCATATTCTCCGAAAAAATCAACACTCAAGTATGAAGACCTAGAAACGTAGCTGCTCTCCCATTCCATGTTTAATTAATACTAGACGGTATGCCCGGCTTCGCTCGGGTGTTCCATTTCTCCCGGTAGTTTACCGCTGATGATGATAACTGTTAAAACCAACGATCCTTTCATAGTCCTCATCATTTCTTGATGCCCAAAAATCTTTTTTCATTCACCTCCGTCAGAAGTCAGAAAAAGCTGTTTTGTTGGCAAATTCTTCTAAAATGCTTGCTATATTCACGTTGTGTTGGAGAACCCCAGTGGACGTGTTCCAACTTACCACTAAGTGAAAGCAGAAACATCGACAAAATCGATAACTCTGTGTTCTCGTGGAATGTGATTGTCATATTTGTATTCAGCGTATTGAAGAACCCAGTGGACATGACCTCACCGACCCGTGGGCAAAAATAGCGAAAAATCAATACTTTATGCAAAACGGTTGTCATATTCGTGTTCAGCGTATTGGATAACCCCAGTAGACATGTCATCAATGACCCGTGGGCGTAAATTGCGAGAAATCAATAAAATCGATAGATCAATACTTGGCGCAAAACGGTTGTCATATTCGTGTTCAGCGTATTGGATAACCCCAGTAGACATGCCCTCACCGACCCTTGGACGAAAAAGGCGAAAAATCAATAAAATCGATAAATCAACATTTGGTACAAAATGGTTGTCATTTTCGTGTTCAGCGTATTGAATAACCCCAGTAGGCATGTCCCCAGCGACCCCAGGGTGAAAATAGCAAAAAATCAATAAAATCGATAAATCAATACTTGGTGCAAAACGGTTGCCATATTCGTGTTCAGCGTATTGGATAGCCCCAGTAGACATGTCCTCACCGGCCCTTGGGCGAAAATAGCGAAAAATCGATAAATCGATAAACCGATCGATAACCTAAAGTAGCCTAAAACCTCCGCCGGCCCGAGATGTATATGTGTGCAAAGTTTGGTCCCGATCGGTTAACTCTCCGCGATTTCTATTAATTACATACATACATACACACACACACACACACACGCACAGACTTTCTACTTTATATATAGAGATTAGCATACCAGATAGCTGCTCGTTTGATATCTCATGAACTACAACCGAGATCAGTAAAACACTCATTAGGCTAATATTTTGGCGTACTCAGCTTTGTCAGGGACCAGGAAGGATCCATGATCAGAGGGAGACCTGGGCTAGGGTTCATGAACGCAAAACCAAGCGAAACCAGGTTAGCAAACCAACTTTTGCGTCCTGCGTCTCTCAACGTCACGTAGTCTATGGAATAACCAATCACGCTAGCCATCGTTGGTCTGCATGGTTAGCGTTTCATGGATCCCAGCCCTTGCTTCGTGCACCACGCTTACGAGCAAACTTATGATGAGACTAGGAACGTCTTAAGACAATGAGAACAGATGAAGGACACAGGGTGGAGCGAAGCCTTCTCTAGGAGCACATTTCCTAAAAGTAAGCGATGCTACAGTTTCTTGCTCAATCGGTCCACATGTTTGCCAGAAATTTGTTATCGTTCGCTCTACAGTGAAAAAGTTGGCGGTGCTTTTGGCAGGACGCCGAAGTCAATTCAGATCAACATAAATTGCACATGGAACATTTAGTACGAACGCTTATAAATATAGTTGTTCTTCAAATAATGTCACTGTAGCTGAGAAGCAGTAGAACCTGCTGTGCAATGCGAAAACTGTATGTCCGTTGGGCTAAAGACTGAATTATTCCAAACAGTTTCTTTTTTCTGACTCTAGGACATCGGCAATGCCTCGAAAATTCACTTAGAAATGATGAGCATGAGACTGAATTAAAATTCCAGGTCCTAAACAGGCTCCGTAACCCTTCAGAACTTCAACCTTCTACCAATTTTCTGATCATTATGTTTCCATCCTACATGTAGTTCTTTACACCCTGTAAGAGTTTCCGCTGACAACACACTGCTGAAGTCCATAGAAATAACATCTCTATGACCTACAATAAAGATAGGAGTTCGTCCG
Organism: Ancylostoma ceylanicum; assembly: GCA_000688135.1. NCBI lineage: Eukaryota > Metazoa > Nematoda > Chromadorea > Rhabditida > Ancylostomatidae > Ancylostoma > Ancylostoma ceylanicum. The sequence goes on along the minus strand of JARK01001350.1, from coordinate 2,444,710 downwards.
GAAGAGTTTATCTGAGCAATTCGACAGTAAAGATATCCATACCAATCAATGAAGTTTGAAGTAGTGTATCTGCCGCTGAAGCACCCTATTTACTATTCGAGCCAAATCCTAAGGATATTTTTAGAACTTTTCCCTATATAAAGTCTTATTGCAAACCAAACTTTCTTAATCATGAAAAACATCGAAACTATCCACTCACAGAGGCGCCTTGTACAGTACTTAAACTGTAAGTGCCAAATTCGGGTGTTCGACCACTTACGAGTTTTTGAGTGACCTTGATGACAACTATTCACTGTTGCACCATTCAAAACCTATGCGCAAGATCTGAATGGTAAGGAAAAGGCTCCCCAAAATGCATCAGGAAACGAAGCTTGGAACAAAATTTTGAAAGATTCCCAAGTCTACAGTCCTAATACTTGAGACCTTAGGACTATTACCAGAAAAGAGTAGAAACACAAAAAACAGCATAGGGACAACGGCAATTTGGAATTTTAGATAATAATCTCCACGAAACATCGTTTATTGGAAATATTCGAACAAAAATAACTTGGCTACTTTTGACGAGAATAAATCACCTCGTCGACACTGGCTCTACGATAAGAACCTAGACAATACCTTCGAATCTCGTTTGAACATCAAGCAAGGATAGTTACCAGACACCATCTTTAACGTCATTCGAGCGTCTTCTTCTCCTAATCAGGGATGTGCGTAACAAAAAATTTGAATTTCGAAGATCGCAAACTTTCCAAAAAAGCCGTAAATCGCAAATCGTAACTGAAGTTTCGAGAATCATTGACAAAATCTGGGAAATTTCAACTCATCATACACTATATATATTGCAGAGAATTTGTGACTCTGTGCGTGCGTGCGCACCACTATGTGAAGACACCGCGCCGTATCCAGCGCGTGTGTACAATCACCCTCTTACATAGAAGAATTCAGTAACCTACTTATACCAAGGAAGACATGTCCACTAGGGTTTTCTGATGCGCTGAGCACGAATATGAGACAACCATGTTGCATAGAATTATCGATTATATCGATTTTATTGATTTTCCACCAATTTTGTTCACAGATCAAGGAAAACGCGTCTATTGGGGTTTCGCAACATGCTCATCACGAATAAGATAATCATTTTTCATGAGAATATCGACCCTGGCAGGGGAAGTGTTCAATTAAAGTTTGCATGTGCAGTCCTGAGGGCCAGCAGGATTACGCCGCGCAGCGGCGGCAACCGGCTGGTTTCATAAAAAAGTAATTTTCAAAGCGTCCTAAAGTACCTATTGTCATTAGGATTTGACGGATTTGGATTGCTAATCCGTATACTCCCCACTTCACATTCTAACCTAACGATCTTGGACGTCTAATCTGAAGTTTTGAAGGCCTAGAAATTTTCATCGCTCATTCTCCAGAACTATAACCAAAAATTCTGAGACCAACCTCCTAAGCTGGACTTTATTTACGGGAAAAACCACGATTTCCGGAGGACAACTTCACATTCGATGTTTGGGCCAGTACTATCCAGAACAAGAGGACGATGGTAGTAATATGTACTAATTGAATTAGTGCAGAATCGTAGTGACATTTGATTGATAATGAAAACAAAATCACTTGTTAAGAAGGAGGGTGACTGCTGTAGATATTGTCGAGTGATAATAAGCGATACAATGGGAAGTGATCCTTTTGCAAAATCTTACTCGTTGGCATTACATGCGCGCCTAGAATACACGAAAATGTAATTGGGTGATAGAAAAATCTTGACTGATGGCCGAGTTGTTAAATTCCTTAGTGCTAGATATTATACTAGAGAAAACTGTATGACTAAACGACAAAAGATAGGATGCAAAATGCCAGAACACGAGATAAGTGAAGGAACGCGCATCGCAACCTTATCTCCGTATTTTTGGACCACCTTGTACAATAGCAGCACGGAAATCCCTAGTGAAAGGCGGAAGATTTTTTCGGATAAATGCAAAGGAGCCAGAGAAAACACACAACACATCAACTGTATTCACTATTGCTACCACATGGGTCAGGAACTCATCTCTTAACCCACACCTTGCCCTATCTACTAGACTGGACCCGAGATTGATTACACAAACACTCTACAATCATTTCTTTGCTACAGTTGCTTACATCTTACTGTAGATGGGATGAAACCCATACAGTTTCCGCGTTCCACTGCATCATTCATGGCAAAAACGTGACGCACAGAACATGACCTTGAACAATCGCAACATACGCTAACATAACTAGTTTCTATCAAATGCATCGCCTTCTAGTACAAAAATCGGTTTTCTCCGGCAAATGTCTACTTCGTTATTGTCACGCTACTAAAGGAACTACTGAAATCCCATTAAATAACGTACAGTTTGCATAAGGTGGAAAAGTTCCCGACTTTCTCTCACATGAGAGAAAAACCATACTGATCAGCTGACTGTGTGGAAAAATCTCAGACATCACATGAAAAATACGATCAATATCCACGCATTATTCTGTGTCCTTGGCGAGCAGCTCTGGTGCCAAATTGCAGGCCCATCGTAGTGGAAAGAATGGTTGGCCTTGCGGATGGAGGGTAGGCTCGAGAAAAAGCATTGCGTCTATTTGAGCCAAAAACAAGCAAGTACGGGCAACGAGTAAGAGATTGTATGGTCGATAGAAAACTAAAAACTGAGACAACATCATGAATACCAGGGAATCTCAAACAGAGCCAAGATGTAGGAATGAAAACTTGGCAAAAAGCAGGGAATTTCATAGAAGCTTTGGCTAGACTAGAATTCCGCTTTAGGGCTCAGTGCGGAACGAGGTGCCCTGAAAGCTGCTCGGTGACAGCTCCAATACATGTACCGAATTCCATGCTGCGGAAATTTTAAGGAAGAGCAGGAAAGCAGGTGCAACACATCTTTTCTTTGGTCTTCGGAAATTCAGAGATAAAATGCACTGCACTCCCGATGAGAGTCAATCCAGGAAATCAAATAAATCAAGGAAATCAAGATAACAGGAGATTAGAAACTCGGGGAAGCAGTTTTAGGGATTCTCAACATTTATGAGGAGGATGAATTAACAATAGTGATAAAATGCTTCAGGAATGCGTTTGAAGGTTACTGGAGTGTTCAGAGCAATAAAGAACGGCTTTTAAAGGTAGCACCCGTGGAAATCCTTGCATCGGAGATTTTCCCGAATTTCGGGGTTTTTGGGGACGGTAGTCTCATAGGCAGGAGTGAAACTGCGTGAAAGACGCGAGAAATGCAAGAAATGAAGGCGTCTTTTCCATGTGTCGAAGGCGCGGACGAGTGTTCCGCTGTGGGGTGTGCGTGCGTCCCGCCACGAAAGCCTGCGAATGGTACGTATTGCACGCATTCACTGCGCCAGACCGCCCACGTCGATGGCGTTGGCTGGCGCGTCGTTTCGTTGAAAACCCGCCGTGGCCGTGGCCACGATCCTGGTTTCTCTGCAGGTAGGTCATCGTTCCTTGTGTTCTTCTCACATTTTTGATGTGCTCACTCTCTACTTTACGACCCACGCCTCAGCTCCGAGTCGAGGATTTCGGCTGGTGCTGCCTTTAAGTGAGAAATGATTGACAAAGTGCTGGGTCGCAATTACACAAAACATGACAATAATGTAGTACAGGGAACGTCAATCACGATTGCCACTCCTGCGGCCGCAACATCCACGCGGCGCGGGCGAGCGATGTGGATGTTAGGTGTTGCCTCGCCCGCGCCGCGTGGATGTTGCGACTGCGGGAGTAGCAGTCGTGATTGACGTTCCCTATATGTTGCAATACGAGCGATCTCTACGAATTAAAAACAACGACATACATTTTAAAACTCACCGTTCTCTATTCATCGCAATCTCTCTGTCTTTTTCTTTACTGTTTTCAATATCTTCAGTCTGACCAGTGGCAGCAGCTTGTTTTCTGGCCGCTTTTTCCTTGAGAGCCTTGAGCTCCTCTTCCTGGAAGGGAGGGCCGGATATCACACCTTGAAATGCATCAGGAATCCTAGAAGAAAAGCGTACAGACCTCCCTCTTCGCAGCCTCTTGCACCTTTTCCAGTCGACGAATGACGCGGTGCTCATTTTCTTGTTCGGCACGCTTCTTCAGTTTCCTAAGATGTACCAGATGTGCAAATTAAATCAAAATTTGAATACAAGTCATGCATACTTCTTTTTCGGAGCTTCCTTCTTCAGCTTTTCCAACTCTGAACCTGTCTTCTGGACAATTCTGTGATACAGCACCTCGCCATCGTCAATTCCATCCTCCACTTTCAGCAATTCCAGCTTCAATCGAGGGCCAATCTCCATCAGCCTTACAGTGAAATAATAAGAACCCTGTTCAGAAATGGAGGAGCATCCAAGTTACTCACCGAACGTGACTCTTTTCTCCTCTTACAGTACCTCCCTGCTCGCTAAGACTTTGCGAAAGGATTACTTCCTGTTCTTCTCCTTCGTATTCACTATCGCTGAGATGTCCAGGACTGCAAGATCGAATAGTGAGTGAGTAAACAAAACACCGGTCAAAACAACCGAGAAAAAAAAACATACTTTAACAAGTAATCTGCAATGTCCCTGTACTTCGACAAATCTGGAAGCTCCTTTGTCGAAGATTTCCCAGCAGTCACTAGTTTTCTCACTGATTTATTAATTCCAGATGCAACTGCTCGAATAGCGCTGAAAACAACCACAAACATTGACTGCTATAGGAGTTAGCATGGAATGCTTGCGCGTATTGTGAAAGAAAGCATAATAGATATAAGAAAAGCACACTTACTAGTGGCGAATGTCTATAGTATCGTCTTCTTCCCAATAATTTACCATTAAACAGCGCCGCACAGAACGTAGATCAAGCTGAAAACATCAGTTTTCACTGGTAATTACGAATGAAACTGAAGGAATCTATGGAAGAACTCTGATTAAAAAGAGAAAAAGCCATTTTCAACTGCGAAAGTTATGGGCTGAGCAAGTAAGTCGCGAGTGATGAAAAATGGCCAACCAATTTCGTATCAGGAGCTACAGCTAAATTCAAGGTGTCACTGTATGATAATTGCAAAGAAACTTGTCGGCAAATAAAGAGGAATAGGCCCACACCCTGGATCCCAAAATTTTCAGGGAAATTTTTTTGCAGAAACACTACATAAAGGATAAAGTGGTCGGCGTTGATCAATCCCGTCATGTAGGATGCTCCACGCATTTGACTTCATTTGAGCATCGTAGAGGCGTTGAATGCGTATGAGCCCTATACAGTGACTTGCGGGGGCATCCGATGAACCAAGTCAGTGCTCCATCCTCCAGACTCATCTAGTACAAATTTACCGACCCCGGAGGTATGGATAGCTTGGTTGGTTGCGGGCGCGATCGAACCATCAACCGTGTGCGTGCGCAGCCAGCCTCTTACCACTGCGCCACACGCGCCCAGAAACACTACATGGTAGGGTTATTTGGAGTACTGAATACAAATATACTATCCATTCTCTACTGTAACCCATTTTTGTAGGGTTGCTGCTATTATACGGTAGACAACTTCCCCACAGAACTAAATCAAATCTTGCATAGAAGAATTCTTTGAAGCGCTGAACACGGATATCCTATATATTTTGTGCCATATCACCTCATTTGTGGGCGCAGAAGGAAGACGAGAGATATTGTCGATTTCAGTGGAAAAATGACTGGCAAGGTAATGTTGATAATCGTGATCGTTCTCAGCACAAAATTTGAGAGGATCTTGTGGGGTATGGTATCAACAGGACATCCACCCTAACACCATGAAAATGAAGTTACAATACAAAATGCATGCGATATTCGAGCTCAGCACCTCAAATACCTCCCTACACAAGGTTACATTGAAGAAAAATTTCTGGAAACTTTGGGAAAGGGATGAGAAATAGTGTCTGACTTCCAGAACTTCTGTAGCAAGAAAATGAAGAGGAGAAAACTCAACATAACCAGCTCTTTGCATTAAATTTGGAGCAATAACATTGTCATACATTACGGGTGTTATTGCATCGCATTATGCAAAAGAACTAAAAGAAAATGCTTCCTTCAAAAAGAAAAAAGAAGAAAAAGATGTGATACTGGAAGAGGAGAAGAGAATAGAAAATAAGAAGAAAAATGTCTGCAAAAAGTCTGATTCGCTCACAAAATTCTAGAAGAGATGGGAACTCTGAAACACTCACCGTATCAATATTTATAGAAGGGAACATATTCTGAATAAACGTCTCCACAAGTGTCAGATGCTTCTTACCACTCTGAAACAGAACAACAGCTAAAGGTGTTCATATCTGAAGTCCTACTTTACTTTTTATTTCTTCCAGACTTCCGTGGCGCAATGCAGCATTGTGATACAAAAAAACCAAAGAGAACAAAGAAATGATAGAAAGGCTGAGATTAAATATTAACATACCTGATTAAAGCCATTCATTACAACGAGCGGAGGCTTGTCAAAGAGTTTCTGATGCATCAAAGGCCTTTTCTGGGTGGACAATATATGTCGAGATAACGAATATTCGGGCACTGAAAGCGCTTATGGCTAGAATAAAAGCGGATAGTATTCCGAGAAAAGCAAAAACTCAAAAATAACCAGATAACAGATAAGAGCCTCAACCTCGAAACGTAAGCGTAGGGCCTTGATTGAAGCGCATCATTCTCAACTGCACAGATGTTTCACTTGTGGTTAAGACGATCATGTTCGTCACACCCAAAACAGCTCCGTGTACAACGAAATCTTTGATATTGTTGCGTTTCAAAATCTAAAAACGGAATAAACATAGTTTTGACATAATTATGAGATTTCCGGGGAATAAAAAGTGTTGAAACCACAAACCTTCAAGTGTTTGGCCGTGAACGGATCCATAATTTGTCGAATATCCCTTTCCAGTGCTCTCACATACTTTCCAACAGCGCCTCGATGTATAACGAAAGAATGTGGTTGTCTAAACAGAGAGAATTTTGGAAAACAACTGAAGAAACTACGTCCATAGGAGCAGAATTATGGGTTATACAACGGTTCTAAAGAGAAACATTCCAAAGGAATTGACTGTAGGAAGTCTACACCCTCCGATATCATTTAAGAACTACATTTTCATACAAATAGGGCGGCATCTGAGCAGAAATCAAGCCAGCAGAGAGAAAAGAAAAGAAGTGTAACTTAATAAAATCAGTATCCTTCATCGAATTTGAACCAGTAACACTGTCTTATGTTGTTACGGCATGACATCCTGACGGGTCTCCCAGGAGACCACATTTGAGGCCTTCTACCAGGTGACCCTAGCGAAATGAACGCATGGACCAGTTATACTGGATAGAGTGGGTAAAAACCTATGGGAACGGATATACATATACTTGCTGTGGATTCCTCTTACGGTTGAATATATTGGTTACGACCCTGGTCTTATTGCACCTCGTTTGCTTCATCAAAATTACACCACTCCTCACAAAAACCTCACAGAATGGTTGGAAAGGGTGAGCGATACTTACTTGGCCTTCTCTGCTTCAGCTGCTTTAGCCGCTCCAGCTGCTCTGATTTGTTTCATCGCCTTCTCTTGTTCGTCCAACGCGTCCTCATCCTTCTGAGAAAAATCAACAATGATAACATTCCTTAGCCATCAACAGAAACATGTTTATAACAGGACCAAGAACTCTGTGGTTTTCATCATATATCATCATATATATAACGAATCACTAAAACCCCTGTTTGAAAATCGGTGCCTAGTTGAAAAAAAAACTCAAATATGAAGTGTCGCTCAAAACAGTATTTTTGGAGCAGATGCCTTCTCGTAACCACAGCCTTGTCTTCTTGGGCGAATGAGATATAAAAACAACGATGTCGTACGTTAGCTACCTTGGATCTTCTATGTCGCCGTGGAGCAGCTCCACCGAGACCGAGTTGTCCACGACGAGCAGCCTTGGCCGCTCGTCCCTTCCGCTTTCGGCGAGGCATATTGTATCAAAGCTAAAGTAGAATACTCAGAGAAAACCAAAGGCAAAAAAAAATAATCGCCACAAGGAAAATAAGACGAAAACTCGATGCAGTAGTGGGGAAAAAACCTTCGATGTTAGGAAAATCGAGCTTAATCGATCTCAAATGGAGTAGGAAGAACCAACTAGTCTTTATAACTCATAGAGGAAATGAGAAAACAATAGAAAAAAGCCTTGAGTGAGAGGCAGCCGAGAGCGAGTTGAAAATAAAACGTTATTAAAGGCCATGGCTACGGTAATTTGGCAATGGAGCGCGACAGTGACGACATCGCTGCGCAGATGTCTAATTCCCACTCAAATAACATGTGATGAGTGAAATAGCAGTAATAAGGCGAAATCTTTGAAGTAGCAATGTTGGCCAGATACAGTTCTTGTCAAAAAGATAGACGGATTGCGCGTGCGGTTTCATAGTGTTGCGGCTACAGAATCGCGGCAGGACCTACTCCACTCTCTCAATGGACCATGCTCTCTCCGCATCCTTTGTCCAGGTCCCGCCGCGATACTGCTCCCACGGAATCCGTCTTTTTTGAGAACGACTGTAGATTCATGGTGGCGCGAAGTGTAACTCCCTTAGAATCCTAGGGAAAGTTTCCGCCACCGGTATTGGGTTGTCATGTAAGTAATCACCTTTTCAAATCAAATTGCTAGCTTTTTTCTATTTGTATTGTTCGGCCGATTTTCTACTTGTTTCTGTTCCCTCGTATCCTTGGTTCAGCCCAGTTTAGTCCTGCAAGGATACGACTGACGCACGTATAGGGCAATTTATACCAGATGCGACCTGCGTGCGACTATCAGGCGCACGCATCCATTTGCGAAAGATTTTTCATGAAGACCGGTCAACGCGGTATGAATTTCTCAATGAAATGAGCGCGCGGCCGTCGTGAGGCCGTAAACGCGTGCGACTGAGCTGCGACTGCGATGCGACTAGCCTCCATTCTTCGTTATATAGACGCACGTGCGTCAGTCGCACGCATCCAGTATAAATTGCCCTTATCTAGTACAAAATGCCCTTCACTCGCATGTACATTTGTTTATCGACCTACTTTCTGTTTACATCCCTTTCCCACACTATCGACGTAGTGGTTATCCAAATGCCAAACATATCCATTGACGTTCATTTCTAGCTAGTTAATCCCGGATGTGGCAGTGTTTCGATTCGTGTTACTACTCAATACATTACTTTTGTATTATCGTCGCCTTTGCACAGGTAATATTGAACCATGAGGGATGTGGCAGCGACGTGACGTTTGGTAACATTCTGTTTCAGGTTTTAATGGCAAACTGCTCGAAAATAATCAAAGGTAATAGGCAGGTAAGGCCAAGCAGCTAGTTGTGTGCTTGAAAGTGAAACGAGTGAGGCTGCGGGTATACTCCTCGAGGAGTATAGCACTTAGCATCGCCGTCTCAGTGGCGACTCCATTTTTAATACGTATCGATTGCGTACGGTCAGTCGCCGATATGGAACCGCCTACAATCAAAACGTATCGAAAATAAAGTCGCCCATACGAGGTGTTACGCTCCTCGAGGAGTATACAGGCAGCCTGAGAGGTATACTTATTGATTGTTCGAGAGTTGAAGCTCCGTTGAAGCTCTAGCCACCGCGGGAGAGATAGAGAGGAGAGAGAGAAAGGGAGGGAGAGAGAGCAGAGAGAGACAGAGAGGGAGAGAGAGAGAGAGAGAGAGAGAACGGTCCGGGTAGCAGGTGATCTTACCGTAATTTCTCTGGCGTAAAATAAAATGTTTTGCGCCTCACAATACTGAAGACAAACAACTAAATTATCGGTGCCTATCGAAGACAGCACCAATTAGTGCCGATTTTGAGTTAGGAGGTAGGGGTTTGGACCCATTTAGCCAAGAAAATACGGTACTACTGTCTGCTTACCGGTATGTCCTTTTCATATTGTGACACAGGGAGAGAGAGAGAAAAAAAAAGAAAGAAAGATAGAGATCTGCCACAGCGGCTTCACATTACATACTTCCCCCCCCCCCCCGTCCAGCAATAAAACTGTATCTTTTCCAGCCTCCAGACAGCAAATCCCCATTCACTAACAAAGGTGAGCTCTGGTTTTCTGCCCCATATGGTACTATTAGAAAGAATGTCTTCAGATAGCAGTAATGCCAGTGCTGAGAATAATTCTAAAGAATCGACGTCAAAGAACAGCAAGGAGAAAACGACGGGGCAAAAAGAATCGGCGGAAAAAGGGGATGCCATGGGTAGCCGTGAAGACCAGGCTGGATGGGATATCAATAAAATCAAAGAGTATGTAGAAGCTCGTCAAAAGAACAGTACTAAAACGGACGTAAGCAGCTTGTTCTTCTCGGAACTGTTGCTCTTCCAGACGCACTGCAGCTGGACCAATCAAGTCCCTGTGAGAAATTTTCTTTCCTTCCAGCTGCGATCCGTGCAAGACGTTTTATACCTGTATAAGCCAAGAAACCCCGTTGGAGTCGTTCAACCCAAAGTACAGGACAAAGGACTGGTGAGATAAATAGGAGATTTCTGCACCCTGAGCTGCACGAGAATCAGTCCCTGCATGAGTGGAATTCACGGGGACCAGTTCTCGTGTACCTCGTTAATCCCTCAGTATACTTTGGAATATTCGAAAATTTTTCTCGAATAATCGAATTTCGAATTTATTCGATTTTTAATTTTTTCGAATAATCGAATTTCGAATATATTCGATTTTTCACTTTTATCGAATAATCGAATTTCGAATTTATTCGATTTTTCCATTTTTTCGAATAATCGAATTTCGAATTTATTCGAATTTTCATTTTTTCGAATAATCGAATTTCGAATATATTCGGTTTTTCACTATTATCGAATAATCGAATTTCGAATATATTCGATTCGCCACTTATTTCGAATTTTCGAATTCCGAATATATTCGATTCGTCATTAATTTCGAATTTTCGAATTTATTCGGTTTTTCAGACTTCGAATAATCGACTGAATTTGAAATTAGATTTCGTTTTCATCCGATTGCTTGAGCAGTTTGACTATTTCGGGAAGCGGGGAGTCTCCGATGACCATAGAATTTGAATTCATGGTGGTGAAGGTTTCTTCTACTATGGTAGACGCTCTGCAAGTATGTTAGACTTCAATCATGACATTCTCAAAACTCAAAGACACGAAGAAATATACAGGCCGAATCAGTGCTCTAGGGATTCTAGCTGCAATATGGCACCAAATCTTAACGGCAGGGCCTCATCAAGATGGTCTTTATGCGTATCTTGCTTGAAAAGTTCCATACTATGACAGTGACCTCAATGCTTTTCACTTCATAAGTCGTTCTCGAGGCTTATATTGGAAATCACAACAGCAACACCTCCTTGTTGCCGCATGGAGATCCTTTTTGACAAGTCTCGCTGTGGCGGATGGTGGGGCTTTCCTTACGCAGAGCAGAGCAGAAAATGATACTGCAATCCCACAGCATTTTTCTTTGGCAATCATTTTTCTTTCTTTCTTCTGGGTTGACCTTGAGGAGCACTATCAATGTGGAATTACGTGATTAACGAATGAGTAACATTATGAGGAGCCTGAAAAATCAAATACACTGCTGATCATTCGTCCTCTGCGGACCATCCACTATTACAGAGAAAAGCCTGGCAGCTTGGAAAGCAGAAATGTGCGTACACAAAACTCCCTCGAATATTCGAAATTATTCGATTATTCGAGAGAAAGCCAAATCGATTTTCGAATAAATTCGAAATTAGACTCATTTCGAATATTCGAATTTCGAATAAATTCGAAATTAGACTCATTTCGAATATTCGAATTTCGAATAAATTCGAAAATAGGCTTTTTTCGAATATTCGAATTTCGAATAAATTCGAAAATGGACTTTTTTCGAATAGTCGAATTTCGAATTATTCGAATTCGAATGTTTATTCGAATTTTTTATTCGAATACGTTATTCGGTCCAAAGTATATCCCTCAGCCGAAGATCAAATAGGTGATGACGTCATTTCAGCCAGTAGATCAGACTCAGAAGGTGATCATTGAACGGCCAGAACCAAAGCCATATCTTGAACGGCCAGATGAACGTGAATTATCGATGATAGCTCCAACCGACTCATTTGTTAGTAGTGATTACGGTCGTATTTGAACCTCCAGCATACTGTGGCAATGCATAATCGACCGTAATTGCAGTTGAATCCCGTTGTTAACCCTAGCCAAGCAAGAACGTTGTCTGTTTATGATCCTTTACGTTTACCGGTGAGCTGCAATCTATTTTTGAAACTAGAGAAGGAGGCAGATAATGACGAGAACGGATTAACAGCTATAGATGAATTCTAAATATTTCCAGCAAAGCACCGGACCAGAAGAAACCAAAGTAGTAATCAAGGTCATCGTTTTTTAACCAGTATTTGTTCACTTGCGGCCTAGTTACAAAGTTTTAAGCATTATTCCCTCTCGTTACAGACTGCTGAAACGCAGCAAGAATCAGACAAGAAAAAAGAAAAATGAGAAGGAATTAAACGATGCTTATTCTTTTCGTACTTCAAAAACTCACTAAACACCTTTTCTACAAAAAAAAATAAATGAAAATTATTTCAATAAAATGTTGAGAGTAAACCTGTACTTGCAGTCATTTTCTCGCTACTAGTCTCACATTTCTTTCCTATGAACGCACGGCAAGAAATAACTTATTTATTCTGAAACGAACAAATACAAAAGAACGAGAGGAATCACAATCTACTATCATCGGTATGCACCTCGTACATCGCATTTATCATTACATACACACAAACCAACACTGACCACCCAAGATTTCCACAACTATTATGAATATTATTTACAAATGGAATTGCGTATGAATTCGAAAAATGAGTTCAAACCTCCACTCATGATGCAGGCTTTACTGGAAATATGCAATTTTAAGTGAGGATATCCGCCATTAGAAATCACTTCCTATATCCACTGAATAATCGAGAAACTCGGGAAAAAACTTGTGAGAAACGAATAGGAAACTTGAGGGGCACCATCTTCATACTTGTATAGAATTTAAGAACATTTTGTAATAAATATAGCAAGCATCTCATTTGACAACATGGCAAACTAGAAATTTATGAAAATTCTCTAAAAATTAGTCTAAATGTTGCGGCACAAATACTGGAAACGGTAAGTCACATTGAGCGATGCACACAAACTTCGTACCAACTTAAGCATTGAAACCGCTCATAAAAAGAAATGCTCAGTTCAGAGAGAAAAGGCTAGGATATAACTGAACAAGCAATTCGGCATTCTGACGTAGACAATGAAAACAATGATACTCCACAATCGCTGGAACTAACCAAGCGTCGCCTCTTTAAGTTGGTCTGATCTTTCCGGGCACATAATTCCTATCAATCATCGGTTCTTGCAGGAAAATGTGCAGCGAGCGTTCATTTTGCGCTAATGGATGTCCCGCAACTCTTAAAGAAACGGATGGATTATGCAAAGAAGAGCAGCAGACCAATTCAACAAAGTGGCAAACAAATCTGTAATGATAGAACACGGCCAATAAAATTTTGAAAGAAAAACTTACTTGTTGATGAAAACCTCCAGCCCTTTCCTACGATTTTCGATGAATTCTTCTTCAAAGATGCCGTCATCGGAGCGAAAAGGTAGTTGCCTTTTCAGGGATTTTGACGGCAAAGGTGGAACCACGATCTTAAATTTTGTTTTTGAAAATACGAAGATAGATGGGATTCACTTTCTATAATACTGTTGTTTCGCTCTGGTTACACATCAAAACTGCGCAATGCAAAAACCAAGAAGATGGGGGGGGGAGATGTTCAGACAGCAAATGCGTAATAAGCAGCTTCAAAAAAATCTATCACCGATTGAAGATATTGAGAACACGAAGAACACTATGACGGTCAAGTCCTTCCACTAAAGCACAAAGAGCGGCTCTCCCTGCTCTGACAGCTGATTTTCGATGCAAATGTGATAAATCCCCGTTCCCGTTCTCAGGACCTCATATGAATCAGCGACGAACCAATGCATTGTTTATGAGCAGATTACGATACATATCATCGCAACATAACCGCGCGGTGACTCAAATTTCCGCACCAACGTGCCCTAATATCCATCTGGCAGCACTGCAATCGATATCGCGTCAACAAAAGATCATGCGCATAAACCGACCACAACGGACCCGATTTCCTACGTAAGTAAATTCAACAACATTCATCAGTAAGTAATTATACAACATTCATCAGCAAGTTTGTTGAACTTGTTTTTGTAGCAACAAAAAAGGCACTAGGAATAAAACAAAAAAAAAAAAAAAATGTTCAACATCTCACCTTGCTATCCCTCTCCAGTTCTCCACGGAGCCAATCGAAATCGCTGTATCGGCGACGAACGCTGGATTCTTTTTGTTTAAAAACCGGAAGGTTGGACTGGAAATGAAGAACTCGCAGTACGCTGTTAATCGTCCTGACGTAATTTATTTGATGCACCACCTGAGGAACTTGCAAAGATAGTAAAAACCCAATAATTAAGTCTAGTAGCTGCAAAATCTTGTTTGTGCGTATGGAGGGAAATGGTCGCAGCAATTATTGCAGGAAAGAAAAAGCGACCGAACAACCCATACAAATCACTGTCAAGCCATAAGGCTGTGATGTTCATTGCTAACTTGGAAACTATAAACATTTTCAGGAAAAAGTGTTTTCATCTCATCATGAATGAGCGGTAATGCACGGGCAACCCCATTCATCATTTTAAAAAAATCTGAACGCTAGTCTAACTCTCGCGTTCTATTAGAAAAACGTTACTAAACGATGAACCACTGAGACCTCTTTCGCACATACAGAACCAGTTTCTGAACGGTCTTGAGAAAAGGAATATTTATGAGCACATTCACATTTTAAAAAGGTCTATTCCGAACGAACAACGTCCCTCTAATGTTTGAGCATTTGTCGTTTCAACTGCACAATTTGGATATCCCACAGCTTCTATTCTAGCCCTGGGAGAAAATTTATGCGTTTTCGAGACTAAGCGAAGGCCAATGCTCTAACCAATCTTCCAAAAACAAAAAAAAAAACAGTTCATGACTGCTATCAATCAAAAGAGTAAGTAGAGGCTTACCCTCAGTCTAATCTCGTAGTCCGTGTAGCGCATTTTGCCCACTCCGTGCGTAATCGGATTTACCACTTCAATTTCGAGGAAGTTCGCCGGTGGCGCATACGCTTCATCGAGAGTTTGACGCTTTGGCTGAAGACGTTGCGTCGCACTTGTCGCACCGCTCATCACTGCAAAAGTGAGACCTTTCTAAGGAGACCTTTCAATGAGTTCAGAAGAAGCGAATCCAAGAGAAAATCGATTCGATCAGCAGCTCCAAAAACTACGACGGTAATATTCATTGATACTCAAGATTCTAGAACGAAACAGCGGAGAAAAACGCTTCTTAAGCATTACTGAGATGAGGCAAACAAGAATATTCGAGGCAGAACGACAGGTGCAATAAGAAAAAAAAAGAAACGCTGGAACGCTATAACCTAAAAAGTCGGAGAAGTTACACTGAATTTTAATTACAGAATCTTCTAAAACATCAACAATCGATGTGACTACGAAACAACTACAAAAGATCTGCATGCAACATTTATCCCACCATATCGCAACAGAAGTAGCACAAACCAGTCACACTAACACCGCTCATAGCTCAAATGTCAGGAACTTGTTTGCCCCACTGTTCAAACAAGTAACTGAGCATTTACGCCAGCACTAGATGATTTTCTATAAAACGTAGCAGTGGGTGGATGGATTAGAGCAAGAGTTTTGGCCAAGGATGGAATATCATCCAGAGAAACTGAAAAGAAAACAACAAACTACTATGCTTAGGTTTAAGAGAGGCTAGACAGAGGTCAGGTGCTTTCAAAAAATGGCCTGCTAGACACTGTTATCTTATCGTAGAACTATTCCATTGTTGCTACTTGCAGCCTCCCTATCCAAGCAACACAATGAACCCTAAACCCCTCCAGAAAAAAAAATAGCACAAGAAGTAACATAAAGAAGTATGACCTAAAGGAAGCTACGAACATTTCGAAAATCCTTTGAGAAAATAGCAGATGGGCACCTCCCCAGTCAAGAAAAATGTCTACACTGACGTCATAACTAGGACCTGAACGTTGAAAGAAACCTGGAACGCAGTCCGCAGTACCTTATTAATTGTAATCAAAAGAAAAACTATTGGCCTTATTAACTGCAATGAAAAACCCTTCATCAGGACTACTAAACTACCCTAAGTGCATACCAGACTGTGGAGAATACCCCGTCTTCTTTGCTCATTTACCTGTGTTTTGGACTCCCAGCTTGTTTTCTCTTTCTTTTTCAAGAACGAAGAATAAAAAAAGGATCAGACATGGAAGAAAGCTAATTTTAACGGCAAATACCGAAGGAACTCTTCCACTATTACCTACCTATCCCACTCAAGAAGGTACCGCACTGCAGGAAAAGGATTAAAGGAGTACGGGAAATTCTTCTGCCCGTACTCGAAGTGTAAACAACAAAGGGCGCCAGTGGGGCGAACTAACCAGTTACCAGCCAACTATCCCAATTCGCCTGCGAAATACATTTCAGGAGATTTGTCCGATTACCAGCTGTACTTTAATTTCTGTGCCCAGAAAAGCCTAGCGAATCACATGAGCAGTCTGGTCACGATCAGGATAACCAAAGGAAGCATATCGCCAGATATTCGAAGATGAAGAAGGGATTTATGGACACTATTTGGAATACGGTGAGCATAGCCTATCTTCTGGAAAGATATTACTTTTTATAAATGACAACCCACTACTTCTTAGTAGACAATTTATTTTCTAATCGCTAAATGATAAATTCTCTCAGATGTGGCGCTGTGGCTTGCTACTACTTTTGGGAACTTTTGGTCTCACCAAACCACAATAAACTTACTTATAATAATAAGATGTTTTACCGGACTATTTCCAGGAAATAACATCAGGAAACGCCTAGAACACTATCCCTCCAATCTTCGGCAAATAGGCATGATGCAGATTACTGGAGAATTTATCTGATTCTGAGTTACACAGTGCCAACACCTAGACTGATGATGGTAAGTCAACGAAACTAAAGCAAACTCTCAAAAATAAACATAGAACTAATGATGAAGAACGAAGAACTTCAGTGAAAGCATCGCTAAACCTGAAGATTCTTGGAATTCCTACTTCAAGAATCTTTAGCCGAACTTGCTGGATCCACGAGTGTCAATATATGCAAGGTCTGCCTACGAACCGTATGAAAAGAAACTAATCTGTTCACCGCCACTCCTAATATTTGTAATTTTCATTAGCTAAACTAACAAAAATGAGCGCTGCCGATCCTTCCTGAACAATAACAAAAGAAAAAAACCTGAAAATTTGGTCAAATTCGTACAGAAAAGCCACCGCTCGAATCTCATCGACTTCTCAACTTTCGTATAAATGGAGAGTGGATCAGAAGCAATAAGACCAATCAATAATCAATCAATACACACGATGAACACAGGAAAAGTAGAGCGGTTACTCATCATGGACATCTACGCGCACAAGACTAGCCGAACGTCGAAACTGAACGAAGGTGACGTCATCGCGGCGCCACCGTAGTTAGATGTGCAGGTGACGGCCGCTGGCGCTCCGCCAGACTGGCGCGAAATTAAAATTTTTGAGAATTTTTAAAATTTTCGCATTTTGTGTTGTTTTCGAGGGCTTTGCGACTAGATATTCCAAGCAAGGAAACGCTGATTCAGTTTCGGTAGTCTGGGTTTTCCAATTAAATGGTTCCTCACTAGTAGAGAGGTAAATCTGATTGAGATTCGTGGCTCTTTATTTTTTCCCTTTCCATGCGCCGTAGTACTACTCTTTTTTGTGGTAGGCGGGTTCTCACCTCAGTAGACGCTACTTTCTTGTATGTAGGACACTTCAGCGGCGCGGACCCCCTCGACGCGCCGGATCATCTGCGTCTTGGCGCTCTGACTGTCTGCGCATCCTCACATTCTTTTGATATCACCATCCTCATTCCCAGTCGATCATCTGCTGTGCGGGCAGGTGGGCTTTCCTACATACCGTTCGACGCCTTCAAGACGATTTCAATCGGAAATCTTCGAAGCGCTTTCAAATTGTTCCGTGGATTGGTTTCAAACAGTAGTTTCCAGAATCCCGAAAATTTCATTCTCAAGTTCTCTGCCGGATAGCGTCTTCGGCGATATGTACGCCCGGATTTGCATCCGTATGATCTAGTATCCATGGAAATCTTTGAAGGCAGCCCCTCGGAAATCTCTGAGTTGGAGATTCCCACGAATTTCGGGGGTTTTGGGGACGGCAAATTTATAGGCGGGGGTGGAACTGCGTGAAAGACGCGAGAAATGCAAGAAATGAGAGCACTCTTTTCCACGTGTCGAAGCCGCGGGCGAGTGCTCCGCGGTAGGGTGTGCACGCGTCCCGCCACGAAACCCTGTGAATGGTATGCATTGCGCACATTCACTGCGCCAGACCACCCACCGCGATAGCGTTAACTGGCGCATCGGGTCATTGAAAACACGGCGTGTTCGAGGCAGCGATCCCGGTTTCCCTTCAGGTAGGATGCAGTAAAGATCTGCTAAAAATCATGGTTTTTCATGAGTTAATGGTAATTCTCATGGATACTATCAATTGTACAGTCGTTCCAAAAAATGCTTGCCTCCGGCATCCACCGCCCGTCTGCTAAGCCGCGCCGCGCCTCCTATGCATTATCACACGTGCTGCGACGTGGCTCAGTCGACGCGCAGCGTAGCGGGAGGCTAGTATTTTTTGGAAAGACTTTAAGGTGTATTCATGGTTTTATTGCCGCAGAACTCTGGTTACACAGGGTTACGACGCGGCGCTAAAAGTAGAAAAGGTTCTGTAGCTTGCTTCTCCTTGATGATGTATTCGATTATTTTTTGTACTTTTACTTCACAGGCTTTAGATGATGATGATTCGATTCTTCTATGTTCCGTTTGCCACATTTTCATGTTTGTTTGGTTTTCTACTCAAAGCTACGGTCTTTTTCAGCATTCGTTTGGTAATGTGCTACTCTTGAAGTGCAAAACTCTAAAATGATTCGTCGTCGCAGTCTGGGAATGGTTGGAATGCATTCCTCGCCATCTCCTCTGATCCATGGTCAGTTCAGGAGTCCTTTAGCGCAGGCATCGTCTCCTGGAGACGGTTCCAAGCGAAAGCGGAAGAAACCTCTGCGGTTACAGGTATTTTCTTAGGTATTCTTGCCATTCTTACCATTGGTAGTCGCTTTTTCTGGAATGACTGAGTGGTTTAGAACCCTTTCAACAGCGACAGAGAAGATGTAATTGATCCACAGCGCCTAAAACTGATAGACAAGAACGCCATTATGGCTCGAGACTCAGCAAACCACGAAGCGATGATCGCCAAGCTGCTTTCTAGACCGTTTACTATTCCATTACCAGGATATTCATGTGAGTTTTAACTGCTTAGCGTTATTTACCCTATTGCTTTTATTGTTATTTGAAGTGTCGGGTCGCGTTCTGGGCATGGCAAGATCCAGAATGCGAGTGGCTATGTTTGACCCTTACGCAGAGAATGCTGTTGTGTTGTACGCTCCGCCTCCTCTTTCGGTTCACGAACAAATGAATATGAAGGAGGAAGAGAAGTTGGTAAGAAGATGCTAACCTATTATTTGGGATGGAGATCACTAGTTCTTTCAGGTGCATGTGGTGGTGGATCCTGTACTGGGTAACATTCTTCGACCACATCAAAGGGAGGGTGTGAAGTTCATGTACGACTGTGTTACTGGGCGGAACATTGAAGGGTAAGTGGTGTCAATTAGGTCTTCGGAGGTTTCTGTATCCATTTTCTCATTTTTTTTGCAATAGCGGCGTTTTGGGTGGGTTGAACTTACGCCCTGTTTATACTCAATGGCTTCGATTACACGAAGGTTCTAGCTATGCATCTTACCCATACATCGGTAGGCGAATAACCCTGCATTAGCAAATATGCGAAGATGTTATGCATCTTTGAAGCCAATTTTCGAATCGTACATGTCCACCTTCTCAGTCTTCTCATGATTTATCCCTGGTTCTTTTTTTTTTCTGAAATCTCGCTGGCCTTCTTGTTGCTGTAGGTGGCTTACGCTCTCTCATGTATCTCGTGGAAAGTCCCAGTGAAATAGTTCAGTTTGACGAACCAGAGTCTTATGAAATGTCGTGTTTAGGTACCACGGTTGTATTATGGCTGACGAAATGGGCCTTGGTAAGACGTTGCAGTGTATAACATTACTCTATACGTTGCTTAGACAGAGCCCGGAGGGCAAACCGACGTTCTCCAAGGTGATCATCGTTTGCCCAAGCAGTTTAGTGAAGGTAAGCGAAAAATATATCCCACCTAAAGGCTCTCGTTCTGCTACTAAATATTTGTGTGCTTTCATAATTGGGACAAAGAGATCAAAAAGTGGCTTGGACAACGAGTTTCTGCGCTGCCAATGGATTCTGGAAGTAAACAAGAGATAACTGCAAAACTTAGTAGGTAAACCAGAATATTAGATACGTATTGACTGGCCACAGACGTAGTAAATGTAAAGGCATCTTCAGAAGCTTACATGGCTGACGGTCGTGTGCGGGCTGCGAGCCCTGTGTTGATCATATCTTATGAGACATTCCGTCTGTATGCAAAGATTCTACACTCAAGCGTCATTGGCATGGTAATTTGTGATGAGGTAAGGGAAGTCCATGACGTTAGAATTGATAGCTACTTTCCCTTTTTTTGGAAATACTTCTGGAGAAGCTATGAAGTCTCCTGTTGCGGAACCCACTCTACTTTTCAGGGTCACCGCTTGAAAAATAGTGATAATCTGACGTATCAAGCATTAAACGGGCTACAGTGTGAGAGACGAGTGCTAATTTCTGGAACACCTATACAAAATGATCTGCTCGAGTATTACAGGTGGGATTTTAGGCTAATGGTTGCCGCTATGCTCTGCTAAAATATATCCATGTGTCACCATAGCCAACGACATCGTTTATGTACGATATCTATCACTTTTGGGTAAGGCACGCTCCGCTGCTGGGTGAGCCACGGATAATCCATCCATGCGTACAAAAAGCTGAGTAGCTCATGCAACGATGGCGCAACGTGCTATACACGATGTGCAATTTAACGGCAACCTAACATGGCTTTTTCCCTGAATGATTATTTGGAAGAATTCTTTCAGTCTGGTGAATTTCGTGAATCCCGGCTTACTAGGAACAGCAAGCGAGTTCAAGAAACGCTTCGAAAATCCAATCCTAAGGTTTGTGTTATGCAACAGTTGGTAAAAGTTTTGTATGAAACTTTCCTACTACATTTCAGAATGTAGCCTGTCGTAAAATGTGTAAAATGTGTTAGTATTGCTGTTATACCTGTAATTTTAGGGGTCGGGATGGCAACGCCACCGATGAAGAACAGAAGAAAGGCGAAGAGGCTACAAAGGAGATGATTACACTTGTGGAGAAATGCATTATCCGAAGAACTAGCGCATTGTTGACGAAATATTTGCCGGTACGATAAAAACATAATAATCTGCATTTGGGTAATGCAGCTTACATTTTGGACGAGAAAATTCTTGAAAACATTCCCGAGAATGGATTTTTCGGGAATGTCCTGTTGAGGAACTGATTATATAACATGCAGTCGTTCCAAAAAATACTTGCCTCCGGCATCCACCGCCCGTCTGCTGTGCCGCGCCGCGCCTCCTATGCATTATCATACGTGCGGCGACGTGGCTCAGTCGACACGCAGTTTAGCGGGAGGCAAAAATTTTTTGGAAAGACTATATCTTATCTATGCTATATTTTTTAAGGCTTTTTTTTCCTGGATTTCTAATGCTACCCTTTTGCTCCTTCAAGTAATTCCAAAAGTTTTGTTGTGCTTCAAGTAATCAGAGCTACCTGAACAAATGTTGATTTTTCTCATTTCAGGTCAAATATGAACACATAATTTGTTGTCGGAACACTGAACTACAGGACTCCATCTACAACAGATTGATCGAAACAGAAAAGCATAATAGAGCGGTGGAGAGAGAAAGGGTATGTATTTGTTATGTCATAGTGGTAATCTATAACTTGTATGACCTTCCAGGAAACCGGTGCTACTGCCTCTGCACTTTCATTTATCACACATCTCAAGAAACTCTGCAATCATCCGTATTTAGTTTACGAAGAGCTACAAAAAAGCGATAATCGGTTTCATAGTGAGTTTCATTTAATTTTTTTTCTACTGTGGCTTACATAAGTTTTTTTATTTTGGTGCATTTTTCTGTGAAGCAAGCAGCCAGATAGTTGTGCTGACACCTTTCCGCTCTGGTCCGCCACCACGAGCAGGATAACTAATTATAGACGGTTTCCTTCTTGGTCACAAGATAGCTTCTCGTACACATTTGCTCTTCTGTTGATCAAATTTAGAAATTTCAAGATCCTATTACATTTCCTAGTTTACATGTTCTTTCTACTTTCAACTTCGCTGACCTCTTATTGCTGATTTCTATTATTTATAAATAGGAGGGTGTGGGGCAGAGATATATCCATTTATAACTTTTGTTTCTACAAATTTTGTTCCAAAACTGTGAAAAGATAGCCCCCGGTTCCATAATGTACAAATCTTCTAAACTCCAAAGCTCCAAAGTGGAGAGGCGTTCTGAAAATTTATCAAGTATCTTCTGTAGATTAATAGGTACGTATTTGATATTCCAGATTGCCTTGATTTGTTCCCCGACTCGTTTCTGGCGAAAAAGTGCGACCCGTCTACATCTGGAAAAATGAAGGTATAAATTTCAAAATGCTTGCATATTTCCAAAGCTTCTAACGAGTAGTATACGCTCAAGGTACTAGACTACATCCTGGCTGTGACGAGGAGAACGTGCAATGATAAATTTGTGCTGGTTTCGAACTACACTCAAACTATTGATCAGTTTGTCGAGGTATTCTTTGCAGCTTGATGAAAGTTGTTGAGAAAATCTCGGTGTTGTATTCAGCTCTGTAAACTTCGCGGATATGGTTATGTTCGATTGGATGGGTCTATGTCTATCAAGCAAAGAGCAAAAATTGTGGAGAAATTTAATGATCCAGAGGTATTTCATGGATTTTGAATCAAGTTGTTGTTCGCGCTGATTGTCCAATTTAGAGCAGCGAATTTTGTTTCCTGCTGTCCTCTAAGGCTGGTGGATGTGGCCTTAATCTCATTGGAGCCAATCGGTAGATCTGTTACTGCAACATTCTAATTGCTCGCTACAAACCAGCGGTTTTCTAGGCTAATAATGTTCGATCCGGATTGGAATCCAGCGAACGATGATCAAGCAATGGCTCGTGTGTGGCGTGATGGCCAAAAGAAGAATTGTTTCATATATCGGTTGCTTGCGGTGAGAGAACCATTAGTGGTTTTAGAGAAGAAAATGTGTCGCTATTTTTTTTTTGTAGACTGGTTCAATAGAAGAGAAGATGTTCCAACGTCAAACGCACAAGAAAGCTTTGTCGTCTTGTGTTGTTGACGCTGGTCAGGACGTTGCAAGGCATTTCAGCTCAGATCAGCTGAAGGAGCTGTTCAAACTTGAGACTGAGACCCCTTCAGACACCCACATGAGGTGAGTGTGAAGTTTTTAGATGGAGTAACTTCATTGTGTCACAGGAGTAACACATCTAAAAAGGAACTTACGTACAATAGAGCACCAGTGGCGGATGCAGGGGGAATAGGTCGCCAAATATTTGAAATTACTTGACAATACAAATAAAAATCTTGCATTAGTGTATTTTTATTCGTTTATTTTTGTTATTATTTTTAAATGATCTTTGTTAACTGCTCAATATTATAATTAATATTTTTGTTAATTTTATTTTCCATTCGGGTTCCCAGAACGGCGGAGACCCCAATTTTTTTCCCACGTCCTCCCCCCCCCCCCCTCCCCCCCCC
>JARK01001350.1:2388033-2415036 GCA_000688135.1 Ancylostoma ceylanicum | reverse complement strand
TCCCTCCCGCCCCCACCCAACCCACTACCTTATCCGTTGCAATGTGGGCCTCGGTAAAATTCGCCCGTTTTTTTTTCTGTTAAAAAATTGGCTAATTCCCGGTAGTCTCTAGTTTAAATGGAAGTTCATGAGTACCGATACGGTGCATTTGGCGTTATACTGATTCAATTTTGGTTCTTTTGCTGGTGCCTCAGCAGCCATCTGCCACAGGTCTCACCTTTTAATTTTGAGTTTTGATGCATTCTGACACGTAGACAGGGTCACGACAGGAAAAAAGACGTGAAAGTGTGCGAAATTGTTAGAGATAGGTGAGAAAGGTAAATACTAGACACGCACGCTCAATTATTCTCATTATCCCCACACAACTGTGTACAGTATCGGTCAATCATTCTTCCATCACAAAATAGTGCCCCTCTGGTCTGCCGCGCCGCACTATCTACGCGATGCGGCAGACCAACTGAATACTGTAATTGTCGGACTCTGTTGGTCTTGACGTTTTCCTTGCTTTTACCCAATTTTTTTTAGAATGAACACAAAGACACAAAGAAAACGGTGCACAACGCCGTCCGACAACAACAGCGTCCAACTAGTCTGCCGCACCGCGTAGGTGGTGCGGCGCGGTAAATCAGATGGACAGTATTCTCTGATTCAAGAATGATTGGTTGGCACTGTGCATATACTGAAACAGATTAAAAGTGAACGTTCTGTGTGTTTCGCAACCAAAAAAGGTCGGATCGAAAATAGGTCTCTGACAATAGAGCATGGCAGAAATTTTCCAGTAGAGCATAAGGTAGCAAATTCAAACTGCCTTATCATTAGAGGTGGTTCATAAGAGCTGAATGCATGTAATTTGTGTGAATCCCACAAAGTGATCGAAATGATTTATAGTACAGAAAGATAAAGATGAGAAAGTATGAGATTTGTGGCATCTGTAAGTCCAACGAAAGTTTTCAGGCCAGTACATCGCCCAAACGCTGCGAGAGCTGTCGCCAGAGGCATCCTCAGTGAAAATCCTGGAAATCACCAAAGTGCTGCACACGCCAACCGTCTTACCATCGAATGCAAGCACAAAGCCAACTTCGTCGAAAACAGTGCAGCCAACTCGGAAGCAGTGACAGCCACCATTTAATTTCATGAATAAATCGCTACTAATGCGCTCTGGCGCTGTTATGAGCAGTTTTCTGTGCCCCGTCTTGTTGCTTCGGGGAGGCTCAATATGTATTTGTCAAGGTTCTACTTGACCGTTGGGCGCAGTCGCCTCACGCATCGGAACCGATTCTTATTCAAGACAGCTATCTGGTAGTCATCAATTTTCCATTTTGAGCGTGACCAATTCCAAATGATGAACTAAACGACTATAAAAAATTCGGGCAAAAAAAAAAGCCGTAAAATTCTCATCACCTCTGGATAAGGTAGTACCTTATCCATGTGAAATAGAAACTATTGAAACTTCGTGATTCCACCGATTACTTTTTTCAAGAAAAAAAATGTTCATAAGTACATAGTATCTCACATAGTAAGCTCTATTGGTAGGAACTCATCACCATGAATTAGCTTCCTTGCAGCAAACTCAACTCACATATGCCAGAAAATGAGTATCTACAACAGGTTCTACTCGAATATGACCAGTATTTTGGAAAAATTGCCCCGTACATTTGTCTATTTTTGCGGATGGGTGCACGAGAAAGGGTCACTTATGCTGATCACTGAAATGATGAGCACTTTGAAAGCATCCATTGGGTTTAAAAACTGTCGTCATTAGTGTTAAATGGAAGGGAGGAATAAAACACCCGAGCGATGCCAGGCACACCTAGTTCACTGTAACTTTATGTAGGTTGATCCGAAAGTCAGAGTCATGGTTCATGGAATCTGGTCCCCTAATTTTTATAATTGGGAGGTAATGTATGGGAGACGGCCGTTACTTGTGACTGTTAATTGCTAAGGGGCCCTAGTTGACCGCTAGCTGGCAGCAAGTGGGGTGTGTGGGCCTTGCCATGAGGGGATAACACGTCCACCAGATCTTGGTCCTTCTGAGCCAGAGAGGGGTAGAGCGGTGCTTTGGACCGGAAATGTCACCACTGCTAGTTGGTTTTTTTTTTTCGTTCTTTGTCATCCTTAAAGGCAGCGCCTCAGCTCAAGAAACGCTCTCGACGTTTGTACAATAATACAGTCTGAATGAGCTACCGAGAACAGTGACATGAAGTACAGGGTTCAACAGGTCAACATTTTGCGACTGCCACCTTCTCTCTTCGACCTTCCGCTCCTCACTTCGGACTCCACCCTTCACACTCTCACCTTTTCTCCTCCAAACCATCGTTTTATTGCCCAAAAGGAGTGATTTGATAATATCAGTGCTTCGTCAACAGCTTACGAGGTGGATCCATTTGCAACGCAAAGCAAAGTCCGCCTCTACGTAGGACGAGTTGCTCGGCCACGCTAAATGGAGTTCGAGAGCGCCTCTTATTGACAGTCATAGGGTAAGGGTATACACCCACGCATAGTAGAGGGCGGCTTGATATCGGGTCGGTTCTCCCAGGAAATTTTCACCTCCATTTCGCTGGCGGGGCAGATTGACGTCCTGATCATGAAAATTGCATTGTTTTTCATCGTAGTCCCATTCTTGCAGAAAAACAGAAAAAGACGCAATTCGCTTCACATTCAGCGTGCTCCTATGTATAGAGAAGAATATAATCCTCCGTATTTATTGCTGCCTTTGCTTTGGGCATCTCTCTCAGCAATGAGGCGCCAGAGAAAAAAAAAACGCTGTCTTCATGTTCGTAAACCCGATTCCATGCAGTTCTTTTTTCCATCCTTTGGAGCTAAAAATTGAATTTATGTGACCGCAATCATTTTAATGAGAAAAGAAAGTCTAGATTCAGGAATAGTTTGGGATCTTTTTTTACAACAGTATTGCCTCATTTTACTATTTGCAGAATCACAAAGGTTGTATATAAATGCCTAATGAATCTGAAAATGGGTTTACAAATCGAGAATCTATGGAATTGGCAGAAATCATTGAAGAAATTGAATTTAATCGACGTAAGATTACGGAACTCATCGAAAGGAATGAGGAACTTGAGCACCGAAAGGCTGAGGTAAAGTGAGTTCTTGGATTTGTTCATTTTGTGCTTCACATTGTTATGTACACACCAATTTCGTCTTCAGATTGAATTCGCCTTAGAGATCAGACATGCTGAAAAGGCTGAAAAAATTGCTAGTACAAAGTTTGACGGAACGTTCTCATGGTCGGAAGAGGTGGATTCCATTCTGAAACAGGTGATCATATGGTTTACCGAACACTGCATGCTAGAAGTTTGTCTTTGCCATTCAAACCAGACTAGAAGCTTGCACCTATCGCACAGTACTCCTGACAGAAATTGGTTAAGGGTTAACCGCTGTTTCTTTCCGAAGTTCAAAGTGTATCGTCATGCCACTTCACTGATTTGAGGCAGCACTTAGTGCAAAAAGTATATAAGGTTCAGCTAGTCGTTTAATGTGTAGTTCTATTAATTTCGATCGTCCATGTGTCATTTTCTATAGTTCTCGCACTCTATCCCTTCAATCTTTCCTAAAATAGCATTATGAGATTATTAGGCACTCTTCAAGGTGTTCCACTTACCGTCTTTCCGCCCTCTCCAACGAGAAGTTATTAACGCCATCATGTCAAACATCGACACTCTAGTCGTTATGAGTACTGGAGCTGGTAAAAGTTTATGTTACCAACTTCCAGCAGTTGCTATGAAAGGTAGGAGTTCCTTCAGTAATCGAGCCGTGTTTAATTCGAGAATCCACTGAGTTCACCTTGTTTAAGGGTTAGTAGTAGTGATCTCGCCTTTGATCTCTCTCATAGAAGATCAGCTTGCTGCTCTGCGGAAACTAGGGATCGAGGGAGCAGCTTTGAATCAGTCAACACCAAAGGAAGATGTGAGTAATGATTTTTTTCTTTTGCTGTTTCATTTTAGATGAATCGTTAGGTGTGAAATTAATTATTTCAGGCAAAGCGAATAGATACTCAAGTTACCCAGAAAAACTCCCCTCTTCGTCTCCTGTACATCACTCCGGAAAAACTGGCAAAAAGCAAAAGGCTCATGAATAAGTTGGAAAAATCAGCGGAAATTGGAACGCTGAAGGTTCTTCCATTTGTGTTAATTCATTCTTCGCACATATTTCAAGTAACTCACTACCTCGTATATAACTTCACGATATTTAGGCCTTCGCTATCGATGAAGTGCATTGCTGCTCGCAGTGGGGTCACGACTTTCGGCCGGATTACAAATTCCTAAACATTCTGAAGCGCCAGTTCCCCAACGTACCACTTTTGGGATTAACTGCAACTGCTACTGCTAATGTGCTGTCAGATGTGAAAAATATGCTGGATATTCCAGGTAGTGCCCATGAATTTTTCGATTTCTAAGTCTCTTTTTTGCTCATACCGATGTTCAGATGCTGTCGTGTTCAAAGCCGGTTTTAATCGCACTAATTTGCACTACGAGGTGTTACCGAAACCAGATGCAGATTTCGCAGATGAGTTAGCTAGGCTTATCAAGAAAAGGTGTGGTTTTGTGGTTTACAGGAGGTAGAGTACCTTACGATTGCTTTAAAATCGTTTTCTTCAGGTTCCCAGATCAATCCGGCATAGTTTACTGTTTCTCGAGGAAAGACTGTGAGGAGGTCGCCACGCAGTTGAGGTAGTCATTATTTTAACATGCGGGGTTACAGTTTTTGTAGATCTGGGTTGGGATTCATGAACGCATAACCAGGCAAAACCAGGTTTGTAAACTATCTTTGACAGTCTTTATCTCCTAACATCGCCTTATCTATAAGATATCCGATCATGCTAACCATCACTGGGTTATGTAGTTAGCGTTTCATGAGCCCTAGCCTTGATGGTCTGAAATCTACTAATTTAGACCTGTAATTCGGCAGATTTCTGGTTCTCCTCTATGTTTAAGTCTTACAGAGGAAACGGTGTACGAGCCGCATTCTACCACGCTGATATGGACTCGGCCCGTCGTACTTCTGTGCATGAGAAGTGGGTCAGCGGCAAGTACAACGTTATTGTTGCTACTGTAGCTTTTGGTGAGTGGCGCGGCAAACTCATGGGTTTCTAAACTTTCTTCTCACGGACAATGAATTTCTTGACTTTTCTAAACGGATTTATTTGTCGGCATGGGTATCGACAAACCGGATGTGCGCTATGTCATTCACCATGCTCTACCTAAATCGGTGGAGAATTATTTTCAGGTTAGTAGTTTTCTACAAATCTTCATTATTTTTTTTACCCAGTGGTTTTCACCAACTCGGTCAGCGATTTTTTAGGAAAGCGGACGTGCTGGTCGTGATGGACTACCTGCAGTCTGCATTCTGTACTTTCGTCTTGCGGATATGTTTCGTCAGAGCACAATGGTTTGCACTGAAAAAACGGGCATTAGGAACCTGTACTCAATAGTCCGCTATGCAAGCACGGTTTGTTCCTTATGCTTGTTTATTTCTTCGACCTGTCTCTCATGAGTAATTCTGAAAATTGAATTTTAGCCCGGAGAGTGTCGGCGCAAGCATCTGGCTGACCATTTCGAAGAAAAATGGAAGAGTGAACTATGTCCTAAAGCTTGTGACGTATGTGCCAATCCATCGGAAGTTGTGGAGGTCGATATCTCATCCATACTTCGGTCAATGCTGAAGATCATACATGAGGTATTCAGTTAACCTATTCTGCGGTGATAGGTTACAGTCGTGGTTGTGAATCTTTTGCAGCAAAAGTCGAGTGATCGTGGTTCAAATCGCATCACTGGTGCAAAACTTGTGGAGCTTACATGTAAGCAACGTGTTGGATCAAAGGTTAGCCTTTCTTCTTATTTTTTTTTCGCAAATATTGGTACTGCGTGATATTATGTAGTGTGTGGGTGATATCGGGATCAATATCACCAATCTTCTCCTGCCATTTTCATGAGAGTGTAAAGAATCAAAGAGGGACCGGACAAAGAACGGCCAATGTTCGGCTACTTATGTACATAGCTTTGCCTTCTGATATCGATGTTTAAGCTATAAAAACAGTAAGATGGAACATGGACATCCAAGTGGATTTTCCTTACGTTCTCTCGACAACACTACTACATCGGGGAATTGACAGAACTCATTGTTGATTTGAACGGTGTACCAATACAGAACTTGCTGGAATAGTGGAATAAGCTTTGTTGGCTAGACATTTTCACACTTGTACACTATTTGCTAAGCAGTTAACTGTTCCAGACACTTGTCGAAGCGGCTTTATGCCATGCACTGTTGAATGGATACCTGAAGCAGGACTTCCACTTCACCCCGTACGCAATTCATAGGTATGTGATTTTGTGCCACATGAATCTTTTCTGTAAAGATGTCACCTCACTGATGTAGTGTGAATGCTCTCCTTCGATCTTTATAGCTACATCGTGAGTGGACCCAAAGGTGAACGTGCAAAACAGTCACAAGTTATGATGAAATGCAAGCCTAGTGATCGTGATGCTGCACCGAAGCCAGCGAAGAAGCGGAAACTCGATGCAGATGACGATTTCATTGTTTTGGAGTAACTTTTTTCAGACATGCTGATTTTTTTCTTGTCTACCCTTATATTTCTGAGCCATTGCGGGTATCTTGAAGCTGATTACTGACTAAACATGGTTAAGTATTTGTTTTTGATGGCCTAATAATAGTTTGTTAATGTCGCCCTTGTCATGTTTATTGTTTTCACAAGTAGTGTTATGGTTTGTTATGATCTCCTTGTGATGAAAAGCTTATCTTTTGTTTACGGTTCCAACCTGACAAGGTTTTTTACAGACACTTAAGAATATGTTGTACTTTGATTGTTGTTATTGCTGTTACAAGACTTATGTGTTCGCCAACAGGTTGCGGTTAAGCTGAATTGGTCTGACGAAATGATTTCCCAAGCTATAAATGTGAAATGAAATGTTTTACCATTTTGCGAGACAGTACTTTTTTCGTGGTTGAGCGATGCCCATAGAGATGCTTCTAATAACCATTTCTTTGTGTTAGTGTGAAGCGGAATTATTTTTCATTTTAAAATGTCCATAGTTGTTGTGCTGAGAGATTCCAAAAAAGTATGTTCTTCCATGAGTGAAGATAGAGAAAGAGAGAACGCAAGAAATAGTACCGTATTCGGAGAGGCAGGCGAGAAGTGCAGACCGTAGGCACGAATTCTCAACCATCTTATGTTTGAAATGGACCATATTACGGTGCTATTCTGCATGTCCTCGGCGTTCTGTTCTTGAGGGAAACTAACAGTCTTGTTGAGATTATACATTCTACTAAGGACAATCCAAAGGGCAGTGGACCTCAAAAACGTCAGGCCTACAGTTTGCTCGACATTGCGCGTTCAGCAAAACGCTTGCTCCGTAGTAACACCCGACACCCCCACAGGCTACATTTTCGAAACCGAGGGTATTTCCAGATGGCTGACTCATAATTGCTAATTCTGAGCCTTACTTACAGTTGTTTCTGCTTAAAAAGCTATCGAATTTCTCGATCAGTTGTTGCTGTTCTCAACTATTTTTTAAGAAAAACTGTATTATAGCAATGACCGATGATAATGCTCAGCAGAAATCCAAGCCAAGGCAGCTAAACCGACCAGATTCGACAACCGCAAGGCGAACAAGGATGCTTCGTAAAATCAAGGTGAGAAGTACGTTTAATGCATTTATCACATGAGATGGAAACGCAATAAGCAACGAAAAAAATATAAAAACCAATGGGATAGTGATAAAGTTTAACAGGAGAGTTGAAGGTCTGAGCTAAGAAGTTTTACATAATTTTTTTATTCATATATGCCATTACAGATCGAGGATGACCACTTGAGAAAACTGGCAGATGAAATTATGGCCGAAAAGAGGCGACTCTGTATGAAGCGAGAGGAATTGGCCCTAGCATTACGTGAAAAAGAGCAGGCAGAAGGCAGCTGATGTGAAGAAGTGCTGTTTCGCTTTCGAATTCCTGACGTGAACCGGTGATCTCGGGTATTATTACGATGAAGTTTTATAGCCTCCACTTCTACGTTCTATTCTTGAATTGTTGTCATAGACTACTTAGTCTCTTGTTGCTGTACATATAAGGAGTATTTTTCTCTCAATATGTTTTCGCTATCGTGAAACGAAGTTGCTTTGCTGGTCTTTGGTGTGTTCAATAAAGATTTCTTCTATGTTTTGTTGTTTTATCTGCATGTGTTTCTCTCATTAGGATATTGGCAATGCATACACTTATCTTCTAAGAATTACGTTTTTGTGTCTGCTTGTGAGTGAATTCATGCGTAAGTTACACATATCAGTGAATCACCCTTTCATCACCGAATGTTCAGCTCGTCTGGTTTGCCGCGCTGCAGCAACTACGCAGCGCAGAAGACCAACTAGATGCTGTTGTTGTTTGGCAATGTTTTTCATCATTTTCTCCGTGTCCCTGTCTTTATTGTTCATGCCTACCGGCATTGCCCGACAACCACAGCACCAGCTGATCTGCCACGTCAAGTAGGTGGTGCGGCGCGGCAAACCAGACGTCTGATGCCAGAGTGTATGACACCAGAGTGATTGACTGGCACCGTATACAGACCACTGTAGGATATTTTAGTTCCACCAAATGCTGCTGAACCCGCACATTTATTTCCCGTTTGTTTCCTCTCTAAGTTTGTTGCTGTAGTTTAAAGAGATAGTATGTTGTTTTCAGTGTACGATGACCGCGTTCGAAGAGTTGGGTGTAATTCCTGAGCTCGGCGATGCTGTATCTGATATGGGTTGGGAGTAAGTGCTACAGCCACATTTTCTTTTTTTTTAGATCTTACCTATAGCCAGCATGATATTCACAATTTCTGGAGTGATTTATTTGCAATGTTAAACATATGGTTTGGAAGCGCTCATCTGCTTGAAGAACAGGTTTGGGTGCAGTGGTGTTGTTGTACACTGATTTTCCGCAGATTGGCGAATGTTTATTCAGTTTTTATGAGCTTCCCTAAAGATTGTTAGCGGTAGTCTGTTTAAATTCATCCATTTCATCATCAAAAATATGCAGAGCAGGTTACTTCGACAAGTCTGAAGTATTGGGCGAAATCCGGGCTCATAATCCAAAATCTGAGATTTCCTTTCTTTCCCCTATTCCATGGAAATTGTTTAAAAATCCAATCTCTTCGGAGTAGTTGATTCATTCAAATGGTGCTCAGTTGTTTCCTTATCGTTGCATAACAATGTTTCATGACAAATACAGTATTTGCACATATTCATGCGCAGTAATTATATTACTTGTTCTGTCAATGTGTTTTCTAGCTTCAGTCGTTTTCTGGCTTCAAGCAAATGTTTTTTGAACTTCAAATTGTCTTTAGACTCCCAACGCCTATTCAGTGCGATGCAATTCCGGCAATCCTTGGTGGAGGTGACGTACTCATTGTAAGTGGTATTAAAGTTGTAGCTAACGGTTAATCTTAGTGCTTTTATTACTTGTCGCTTGCTTTGCCAAGTTTGAAGTGTTTTGAAGTTGATTTCTGCATGACACGTTTCAGGCAGCTGAAACTGGTAGTGGTAAAACAGGAGCCTTCTCATTGCCAGTTGTTCAAATTGTATGGGAAAGACGGAAAGATGTGATGAATGAGTCAGGAACGAAATCATGTGAGTTCGCCAAACTTTTACGGGAACATTGGCAGGAATGCTTTCCTTTTCAGCTGTTGGTTGGCGGTTAAACCTAGCAGATCGAGCCATGGGGCTCGCGTTGTCTCAAGATGGTCTGTCATGCGAAAGTCGAGTTCCGAAAGCTTGGTACGGCGCAAGGTGTATGGGTGGTGTACATACTAGAGGTATGTTGGACAGTAATGGTATGCTTATTTCCTTCTATCTCATACATTTTTGCTTTATAAAGGAAAGTACTACTATGAGGCAAAGATCACCCGTGATGGTTTATGTCGTATTGGTTGGTCAACCCTGCGAGCGTCGCTTGATTTAGGTTAGTCTATTAAATTAGTTACGAGAGTATTCTAGCTAAAAACTATTGCAAAGAAAATGTGCTGAAACTCTGAGAGAGGATATTTGTGGTCCTGCTGATCTGGGAATGTTCGAGAACGTTCCTTTTCACTGGTAGGCTTAGTTTTGATCAAACCGGCTGTCTGTGGCTGATGCATCGGCTGGTTGCGTTCTGTCCAATTGCCACCTAATTCAGCGATTTTTCTTAACTTTCAAATAATTCCACCTCATATCATTTCATACTTTTTTTGTTATTGTTATAGGTGTCAGTTATATCCAACCACTTTTCCAAAATGTACTTTTCGAGTATTCGTAGCTGACATGACCATTTTCATTTAATCATTTCACGTCTCTCAAACTATTGGGTTTCGGGAGGTGATGCCACTTTATCAGTTGTTCTTGTTGCAGGTGCCGAGGACGAAAGCTTCGGTTTTGGTGGCACTGGTATGAAAAGCACGCAGAGGAAGTTTGAGAAATATGGCGAGTCGTTCACAACAGGGGACGTGATGGGGTGTTATCTTGATCTGGACAACGGAAGGATTTGGTAGGTTCTACAGTTTTCTCAAGAAACCAACCCTTTCGTCGACGATATTGATTGGAGAACAAAAATTGTAGAGGTAGATTAAGTGAAATTACAAGTAAGACGTTTCGCCTTTATCCCTATGCGGAAAAGGTTAAGTAAAACCACTCCCGAGGCTCTTCATTAGGAAGAAGTGGCTATCTCTGAGTGAATAAATGAAGATTGACGGGGTAGGTCATGTATGAAGGGTTTGGGAGAATGCTTATATACAGAAAATTTGGGCGGGTGGCTCAAAAGACATAACAGGGCGTATATATTCGCGTTTACCACTTGTTTTTCCCTATTCTCATGCACTGTTGATACTTTTATATAATTTGAACAGTTGTAATTAATGTTTTTTACGGACTGGCCACAAATGTGTTTCTGTTATAACTGTATACTGATAACTTCCTTTGACTGAAAATTTCTTTTTGCTTGTTATAGGTGGGCTAAGAACGGCAAAGAATTCGAGATTGCCTTTCGACTGGACACGAAGTTCTCGAGTCCTCATGCAGCCCTTCATCCAGCTGTGTTGGTCCAGAATTCGTCGCTAGAGCTAAATTTTGGAGACACCCCATTCGCTTTTCCACCAAAAGAGGTAAGAGTTTGCATATATCTAAATCTTGGCTTGCTTTAACAAAATATTTATTCCTACTTATCCGTACAAGTGCGGCTTCTCTTAAATTTCTGAAAAAAATGCTCCTTTTGCACGCTGGCCGAATTGCTAAGTCGAATTTTCTTTTTTGTTTTCTTTCATTTAAAATTTACTTCATGGGGGCGACCATGTTGAAATTTTCCGTTCGTAAACCTAAAAACATGTTTCGATTAATGCACGAAAATTGGTCCTAGTGATTACATGAGGTACATTCCCCAGCTGCGTTGCGACGGCCGCGAGGGGCTAGAACGTAGACAGGGGGAGTGTGGGTGGAGGCAGTACAGGGACCCATTAGGGATAGGAGACGCAGAGAGCGAGAGGGCTAGTGGTGCGCGGCCGGCTCCGGTTTTGGTTGGGGAACGTATCTCGTGCAACCGGTTTCAGCCAGAAAACCCTACTTTCTGTTTCTTCTATCAAGTACCATGTGAGTGATGGATAATTGTGAAGATATTCTAGGGTGTTACTGCTCTATCCAAAGCTCCATCGTCTTTGATTGAATGGCGTGGGTTGGAGGTTGAAAACGAGAAGAAAGAGGCATCTGCTGCACCAGTTTGTATAGTATTAGAGCCGACAAAAGAGCTGATTGAACAAACCCACGATAATCTCCTAAAGTTTTCGAAGAACGTCAGTGATCCGAAGATCAAGTTAGTACTCTTTATGTAATGATGAATTTCTTGTAGAATTACATGAACTCTGGTGATTTTGCCTATTTAGGTGTGTCTCGCTCGCGGCTGGCGCGAACATGTCACAACTGCTGCATGAACTTGAACGAGGTGTTGACATAGTGACTGGAGGAGTAGGTCGTGTCCTGGATATGATAGAGACTCATAAACTTTCAACGAACGGACTTAATTTCATTGTTATTGATGAGGCGGTGAGTATCTATGCTTTCTGAGAGTCCACGATTGTTCAGTGTTTCTTGGCAGTGCTACTGCTAATATTCTTCCATGCTACAGCTGGATGAGAACAGGTTTTTTTGGACAAGTTGTCCTTTTTCAGGATCAAATCCTGTCATCGTTCAAACCACAACTTGAGCGGCTTTTGAGTAAAGTCCCCACTGTGTCTTCAAACGGAATGCGACTACAAGTAATCGCTTGCTCAGCGACGTTACACAACATGCAAATTACCCAGTTTGCTGTAAGTTTCACTGTTTAATTGTCTTTATGGTATTCTTGCGAGGTTTCCGAAATCTGCTCGTTTACAGGACAAATACATGAACTTCCCGCAGTGGATTGATTTGAAAGGAATGGACAGCGTTGCGGAGACGGTGCATCATGTTGTTTGTATGGTAGATGCTATTGGAGACAAGCAGTGGATTAGGGTTATGCATAGCCCGAATCATTTGCAGGTTAGTTTCAGGGTTTGCTTATTTATTTATTTATCCATCTGCCTATTTATTTATTTATTTATTTTTATTTATTCACTTATTTATTCATGTTATGTTATGTTAGGTTATGTTAGGTCATGCTGTATTATGTTATGGATAGAACATTCTTGTTTCTTGTAAACGTTCATTAAAGAAAATCGAAGAGTTTCAAAGTTTTCATTAGAACTCAAGCAGTTTTAGCTCACTATTTCTTCCTTATTCTTGCCCTTTCATCGTTTCTTATTATGCTACTCTGTCCTCTTCTTCATTCTTCGTCCTGATACGAAGAAAGGTATCGCCCTTATTATGAGAAAGCAACGACTACGGAATCTTTTTCCAGCACGATCTCGTTCACGAGAAAGACAATATTCGCTTGAACACTACTGATCAGAATACCATCTCCTTGGGAACGAAAATACTAAAAGGATGCTATGTGCTGAAGGTATATGGAATTCAAGTACAGCCTTATCGCAGGGCAATTGTTTCTAAATGCTTTATAGGCCATTGAAGCTCTGAAAATGGAACAATGTATTGTGTTTTGCCGCACGAAGCAACAGTGTGACGACATGGAAGCGTACCTACTCAGAAACAGTATGGTTTCCTTGAACAATCCGTTTTCCAGGATTTTCCCTTAATTTTTCTTGCCTGCTAATTTTCGCATTGTAATTAATGTGGTTTTCATATTAAGATTACGGAGCTGTTTGTTTGCATGGTGACAGGTCACCAAAAGAACGATCACAAGCGCTGGCTGACTTCAAGGTAGGAGAAATGTTCTCCCAGGCGTCTTTTATTAGGTTGGTGCAAAAGAGATGGCGCACATTTCTTCAAAACCATGTAATTTTCTTTGGACATAGTATTAATTCCAGAGATGGTTACACAATTATAGAGTATAGCAGTATTTCTGCTTTTTTCCAGCTTCCAAATCTTCTACTGCATTAAAAAAATTCGTTAAAGTTAACGACCTGAGAATGGAAATTTCCTTGCTCTTCGCTTCTTAGTTTTCCGAGTTGTGTGCAGGAACTCAGAGACCTGCTCATGCAGCGAACAATGATCCCTGTCAATCAAAGGAATTAGATCGTCCGCCGAGGATTCCGTTCATCGAAGTTATGAGAAAAATAAGGTCAACCCAAAAAGTCGCTATTTCTTTTGCACCAACCTAATAGTTTGTTCAGAAAATCCGGTTTTTGCCTCTCCCAAGACTTTCTGCGTAGGCTGTAGAGTGCTTTGCTAATTATTAAACGACTTGTTTTATTCTAGGCAAAAAAGAAACCTTTCCTGGTTTGCACTGATGTGGCTGCTCGTGGTATTGATATTGGCGGAGTGCCTTTCTGTGAGTTATGTTGTTTTGCATCAGCTGTTAGTAGAAAAATTGTAGAAGATTGGAAAAGCGGTTGAATATTAGATCTATAATATTTATTCTGTCTTTTCTCTATTTGCTTTATTTACTTTGCTATTTTGCTGATTTGTACACCAAAATATAAAATTTGCTGGGGAGTTCCTCTTTTCCTCCTAGAAGTTGCAGTTTTACCTAGCAACAGAATCGTAGATCTATTTTATGTACAACTTTAGTGAAAAGCATTGATTTCAGTAATAAATGTTACGCTGCCTGATGAACCGGCACAATATGTGCATCGTATCGGACGTGTAGGTAGAGCA
The DNA here is from genome assembly GCA_000688135.1 of Ancylostoma ceylanicum. Taxonomy (NCBI): domain Eukaryota; kingdom Metazoa; phylum Nematoda; class Chromadorea; order Rhabditida; family Ancylostomatidae; genus Ancylostoma; species Ancylostoma ceylanicum. The sequence goes on along the minus strand of JARK01001350.1, from coordinate 2,400,814 downwards.
GAGAGGTTTGTTTCTTTTTTTTTCGTGGAAAAAAATAAGTTAGCAGCAGGATTTTTTAGGCACAGTCATTTTGTTGCCACTTTATTTTGTTACATACATATTTAGGAAGTCATGAATTTTGAATAAAAATTATTTTCTTCTGTATTAGATCGTAACCACCTTTTTTCAGAATGGGATTGTCTATCTCACTGGTTTCCACTCAGCAAGAGAAAGTCTGGTATCACAAATGTGGGAATCCAAGGTGCAGGAACACTAGAGATCTGTCGGAGGGAGGTTGTACCATATGGTACAATGAGCCGAAGGTTACAATACTTACACTTTTCTATGTTCTACACGCTGTTTATAGAGTGAAGGAGCTAAAAATTCCTTCCAGCTCCTAGCCGATATTGAGGAACATCTGGGACAAACGATCGCCATAGTTGACCAAGCCTTCCAAATCCCCGTCGACGAGTTTGACGGCAAAATTGTGTACGGAGCGAAGCGAACGAACGGTAACGTTGAGGTAATTGAGAAATTTCAACTCAGAAAGTGTGAACTAGCTGGTTTAGTGACCACATTCGAAGGACACGCTCCGCAGCTGGCTGTTTCTGTGGCGCAGCTGGCTGATCTCGAGCGTGCATTGCAGTCCAGCTATCTTGCGTCGGTTGGCGACAAATTCCGAAAAATCGTTGTGCAGTAACACTGATAGTCATTTATTGCTAAATTTGGTATGTTTGTTTGTTTAAATGTCTAATTAAACTTGTTTTGTGATGAGTAATATTACTATGTTTTTGAGGCTTACAAGTCAACACGGTTATGAAAATGTTTCTTTAAACATCGCTTTTGAAAAAAAAAATCGAAATAGACGGGAGAAACATCTTTTAGTAGTCTTTGTCGTTCCTCTGCGACTACTTTTTGTGTGTGCATGTCTGTTTTTGTTACTTGTTTTTTTTCTTCTTCGAAATAAATATTTATCAACTGCTAAACATAGTAATTGTTGCAGTCCCATCACAGCGGAGTGGGAAATAATTTTCCTCGATTGGAGAGAATAGTGTTCGGCCATGTGCATAGTGTTTGTTTCACTAAGCCCCCTAGTGTCTTTGCCTGGCTATTTCACAGAACTGTATAAACAGCGACTTCCAAGCGCTTAGTAAGAGCCAGTGAGTGAAGACGTTGACATTAGCTCCATTGAAAGCTCATTCTCTCCTCTGAATGGTTGAAAATGGCTGAAGAGAAAATGTGCAGAGTGGTAAACAGTAACAGTGTAGGTTTTTGTTAGTGTTCAAGGATCATAAAGAAGATGAATATTCACGAACAATACAGCGCATCAGGAATGTACTTAGAATCGAATAAACTAATTATTTCAATTATCATTTTGCAACCCGATCGGAAATATCCAAACGCTGAAGAAGTAAAAAGCCCTAAATCCCTCCTTTTCACTCTCCAGGAGTCTATATTCAAAATCGAATATTCGCATATCGAATGTATCTAATGCCTCATTCGATCAACACACTAGTTATATGTCTATTCTTCGGAAATGAGAAATTCCAACTAATTCAAAGTCGAGTTTTCGCATTTATTTATTTATTTATCAATTTATTTATTCATTTATTTATTTATTATCGGAACAGCATGGAAGAGAACGAAGATGAACAACAAAAAAAGGTGAAAAATCCGATAATGACAGAGTAACATAATTAAGCCATTCGATAATACAAGAAGAGAGCAGAAAAAAATTGTCATCTGGGTGAGGGTGGGGTGTAAGGGGATGGGTATTTGGTTGGCAGTAGAATCGGTCTTCGAAGACATCTGATGCATTATTCGGTCCTTTGTCTATAATGTGATGGCTCATTCTTTTTCTGCTGCCTTCGGAACGGCCTATCTCTAGGATATGACCTAGGATGTGGATGGAATAAGGAAGGCATTAGATATGTACATTCGATATGCGAATATTCGATTTCGAATAGATCGACAAATTGGAATATTCAGGAGAGAGAAGATCTTACACGTTGGGGTATATGAAGATAAGAGCTGTGAACTCTGCGTTTTTGCAATGTTCAATTTTTTGCATGGACGTTCGAATTGTTATTTAAATTAATTAGATTTATTCGACTTTTATTCAGTCAACACTAATGTGATCCTCATGCCTATACGAGAAAAACCTGGGGCAAAAGTAGACATGTTTTTGTTTGATTCATAAAAGTTTCCGATTTCCGAATACTTCATTCATTTGCCTGTCTTGAAACCCATTTCGCTCAACTTTTCAAATGATTGAGTGTTCCAAAAAAGGCTACTCTTCCAACTATTCGAATTTCGAATGAGTGATGTCTCACAATTTTCGAGTTCTTCGAAAGTCTAAGTATTTTCAGCAATATTATTAGATAATTTCAATATCCATATAGTCCCGTGCATAGAACGAATGCCTGGATATTTGTGAGAAGTTCTATCAATGGTAAGAAGGGCAATCGGATTGTGACGTCTTTCGCCGCGTTCGAGAAAACAAAGCGAAAGATCGCCAGAAATAGCTTCAAGCCTTCAAGCACTTTTCTTGACTTCAAGTTCTCAGGATTTTGGAACAGAGAGCCTGGGAATCTGAAGATTTTTCACTTTTCGGAGGAAGCAGTCGAAGTGCACAAAGAAGCAAGGCGTTTGGGAACTATGGGACTATACAAGTGTTTACAAAATGGCACTGAATTAGCGTTAGACCGGTTCTTTAAACCTTGGTAAACCTTTTTCGAGGATAAGAAAACCTACGAAGACCTGAAGGAAATTTTCGTATTCTCGACATGCGCTGGCCGTCGGTGGGTGTCCTGATTTCAGAGATCACAGGTGATCTTGGCGGGGGTGAGCGGGTGAGCCGTGATCGGGGCTCTACTTACCTCACTATCTTGGAATTTACTTCTCATAACCTATTGCTTTGAGTTGTAGCTTTACCAAAGTATAGACGCAACCCATAGATTTGTTCTAAAAAATGGTTTTTCAAGGGCGACATCCTCTAATCCTTCGGCAATCCAGAAATAGCAGGAGAGAATTGATCTTGACCCGGTCAGTTATTGATGGGTTGGCACGGCCGTTACCTGCGGCACTGGAATGATTCTCGAGAATTTGCCTTCCTATGCGTGTTTTCTTCATTTATGTTCTTTTCCTGAAAGTACACATTTTTCTTTTCATTACTCTTTTTCATTCACATTTCCTGCAGCATTTTTCTTCGCATTAAGGTTTTTCATCCTCAGTTGTACTTGAATGCTTGTTTTTCATCACTTGTTTATTTGTATATTTATCTGTTTACCATTTCACAGAGATGTGACATCAGATATGTTGCCGAAATCTTAAATTGGATTGAAAATACTAAAAAAATCAGAGAAAATAGCGCTTCATATTACCCAACATGGGTTTCGCCTACAAATTATTTCACAAATAATTTCTGCCAAGTGATTTTATGTGCTACTTTTTCCATGTAAGTATTATACTTGGGAACAAAAAAAAAAACGAATAATTTCTTCAATTTAATAAACGATATCGGAAGCAATAATATCTGGATGTTTTAGGTGTTTCCTGGATTTTTATTTAAAATAATGAAATTATTTGATTTTTGTTCGGTCCAGTTTATAGTAACTACATCAGATGATGATGGTAATCAGGATGTGTGTGTGTGTTATTGTTGTGTGTTATTAACGTTACGGGTTATAGTCCTTATGCGCAATCGGTATAAAGTTTTCGAGCGCGCACAGCCTGCAACGCGTGCGCGGCGCGTCCCGCTTGTAACAGCGGTCCGGCGTCCTCGCTGTTCGAGGACGCCGTTCGTCAGGATTAGGCTCAGGTGGGCGTTTCTAGCGGCTACCTGAGACAAGCAGACACACAGAAACATGAAAAATAACGATTTCAAGCATACGCGTGTAAAACGTGCAAAAAGCGAAGAGTGGGGAGGGGGGGGGCGCCCGATCAATATCGGTCAACCACAGGCCTCTTCATTACAACAACATTTCAAACAATAAAGAAAACCGCATAAAAACGCTCACCTGGGTCTAATCCTGACGACGGCGTCCTCGAACGGCTGAGCGAGGACGCCGGACCGCTATTACAAGCGGGACGCGCCGCACACGTGCCGCATGCTCTCCACGCTCGGAAACTTTCTACCGATTGCGCATAAGAACTATAACGCATTAACGCTTAACGGACATTTTTCGCATAACATGACGAATTAACGGACCAACGGAATTTGATCTTTCTATAACGCACAGCCCTGATGGTGATGATGATTACGACCTCCTTTTCTATATTTTCTACGGAAGTTCACTAGAAGAGGCTACTCAGACAGTCGCATTATGGCCTCTTATAAATTGGTCGTCGTCGTCGCAGTCGTGTTGACACTCCTCATCGCTCGACGCAGTCCTCTTCTTCCTGCTGAGTCCGCCGAGTTGTTGTCTGCGTGTGGCGTCTTTGCACGCGAGTTCCAAACACATTTTTCATATGTGTTGTTGTGATGCTGGATGGACGACGAGTAACAGATTGTGCCCAGCGCAAACGGGCGCTTGGGCGCTCCTCGAGGGCTATTTTGTCTTTTCCTTCGTTTTCCGCCGGGCAGTTTTGATCTGGATTCAGTAACAGACGGATTAGAACCTTCCTCGTTCATTTTGCCTACTGTTCTCCATGAAAAACCTGCTATATTCGGTTAGTTATTCATGTTTGTCACAGCTCCACTATCCGTGATATTTTCTTGGATTCCATCCCTGTTCCTGAAAATCTCCACTGGCCAGCCTTTGTCGTTCTTTGAAATTTCCTCGGACTTCCAAGTCTTCTCCTTCTTTCTTCTACTTTTTTTGCCGCACAGCTCTCTCTCTTCCTCCAGAGTGCCAGCTGCGAATGAATTTTAAATCAGCGTGGAAAATGCAGCATTATCCATGATTTGCGCGCCAAGCTGAGCACGAAATCCCCGCACATTCGGGCCAATAACTCTTCATCCACCTGCTCTGCTGTCGGGGTTGAGAAATGCACCGGCAGCAGGACTGCTGTGTTCCTTGATTTATGTTCTCCACCACACTTGTGGCAGTTGTCCGTTTTTCTGAAGTAGTGTCAGCTTCAGCGATCAGTGCGTTCTGTGAGATGCTTGGAGGTATTTCTTTCTATTCCATTTTTTTCCCATTCCGGCAAGTTCGGGTTTCACTTTAGGACCTACTATGAACTTTGCGGTCATATTGTAATTACTGTCATAATGCCGATTTCGCGTTGCAAACCAATTTGAACAGAGTAATCCTACTGTAACTATCATGGCCGAACTGATTTCGTGTCAGGACCCCAGTTCAAGGTAACATTTACGGGGTTTTTCACTTTTGAACTCAGTCTTGTTTCGTGTAATCGGTGATCACGACACCGAGTAGAACACAAAGAATCGCCACGTACTTGCGGAAGTTCTGTACTCTGCCCGATAATGTGGCCTATTTGGTGAACGATGCGCCAGCTTACGCAAGCGCAGTCACTTCTAGGCTTGCGCGAGTGGCATTCAGGTGGTGAGGCTTACGGACTTGTATACTTAGGAATATTCGAAAATTTTTCGAGCAAACGAGTTTTAAAATTATTCGATTCTTGTTTTTCCCGGATAATCGAATTTCGATTTTATTCAATTTTTCAATTTTTTCGAACGACCGAATTTCGGATTTGTTCGATCTTTCACTTTCTTCGAATAGTCGAATTTCGATTAGATTCAACAGTAGTTCAAACAGAAAAAAAAACAATAAACAAAACAAACAATAGACAACAAAAAATGTCTTATTTTCACTAGTTTTTTTCGCACACCTTTGAGTGTATCTGAATAAATAAATAAATGGCCTTCTCTCGGTCTCTCGATTTTCGAATTGTTCGAATTCAAACATTTATTCAAATATTATTATTCGAAACCGTTATTTACTCCGAAGTTTGTCTATACCCTGCTGCACATCGATTGTCACACCCATGGATGTGAGATTACCAGTCCTTTTGTTCGGGTCCTGCAAATGGCTACTTGGACGGATTGGTCAATCACTGAGCCCTTTTGCTCCGCTTTTTCCAAAGGCCGCATGCATGAATGAAAAAAAAAACACACACACAAAATTTACCTATCGCTAACACGATCGTCATGTTTACCCTGGATAATCTCAGTGACGCATCTGGGCCAAAGTATGGGGCACAATATCCAGGCGTGGATGCATCATTGGAAGGATGGGTAATCTCATACCCATGGGTATGAGTACTACTGAGTAGTAGCTGTGTTTAGACAACTTAGAGTGTGGGTAAACATGTTGATGGTGTCACCTGAAGGGTAGACTTGAGTTGGTTAACACATTTACCATGGGTAATATCGATGATGCATCCGGGATCCCGATCACTTTTTTTGTGGTCACGAGCGCACTATCACTTTTTAATGCGAACTTCAAGTACAGTAATCATGCTGATCCTGTGTGCCCCCGCCGCACCCCCCCCCCCTCTCCGGTCTCCGGAACCCAGTAATAGCACCGTGGTGGCTACGGTCAGGATACTTTCACGTCAGGACCTATTTTTGATGCAGTACTCCTACTGTAACCACCGTAGTCAGCCTGGGTTTGCTGCAGGACCGCATGTGGATACTGTAGTACAGTGCGCATCGATGGTGGTGACCCTTCCGCGGCTTCAAAAAGCACGCATCGCGACCGGCGCAGTGATGCTCGAGCGGGAATCATCTCCGGCGCAACAAACTATGGGGTTTTCTTGATAGTTAGTTAGTTTTCTTACCAGTTAACATCAAATGTGATGAACAATATCAAGAAAATCCAGATTCGCCACTGCGGCGACGATTCCGTCGTAAGCGACGCGGTCGCGCAGCGTGCTTTTCGAGGCCGCGCAAAGGCCATCGCCATCGACGCCCACTGTACAGTATATTGTATCGTCTCTGCTTATCTCGCGCTAGGACCCAATCACAGCCTAATAATACCACTGTGTTTGGACCTTGTACTTTCTACACTATGTGAATATTCGGGTGGATTAAAATTTGAAGTAAAAGAGAGAAAATGATTTGCTAATTCCGCATTGTCCTCCCGCCGCCAACCCGAAGTTTCCGAGTCCCAGTTGTTCTTTGAGCCGCTCGTAACCCGATGCGACTGTCCTATTTATTTATTTGCTGTTGGCGGGGTTCAGATTCCATCTATTGATAGGCGCATGATCATAGGCCTTTCAATTAAGGCCTGTCTGCTTTACGACTATCTAACAAATCAACTGGCAAGTGCTTTCTGCAGAGCAATCGGCATCATTGCCCATCTCATCGCCTTTCATGGGTTGTTTTTGTTTGCAGCGGCTCGAGGCCCCGATTTACTGGCCAAATAAGCGCATGCCTTGAGGCGTAGTATGCATTAGAAAGTAAACAATTACAGTAGTTGTTTTGCCTCTAATGTTATTTTTCTATTTTTCTAACTCCATCACCTTACTATCGTTTTTTTTCATTTTCACCCACTTGTAGAGAGTTTCACGCCAGACCACTCGTCCCTGCCCTTCGCAGCGACGTCGTAATCCTTGTCAAGTGAGGAAAGTATAAGTCCCATTCGACTGGGTGGGGTTCAAACGGTCAGGCCACTTTCTCTCGCAGTCTTTCTGTGCAGTTTTAGACTTCTTAAAAACTTGGTTCATTTAACAAAATCATAGGGAGTTCATATGTTCAAAATGTATTTATTTTATTTATCTATTTGTTTGCGCTTTCACATGTGCGCCAACAAGAGCAAATATAGCTCAAGTTAACTTAGAAAGAAGGGATAAAACAAAAAAAAAAAAACACCAATAACCTCCATCCAGAACTTGAGACAGTGTACCGGGATTAAAAGCGGGGGCCTGAATCAAACAAATGTTAAATATAAGGCGACCAGCACTGACTAGGTTTGTTACGGCACACTTGTGAGTTCATTAAGGACTACATATAACCGCTTACAACAGGTGGTGACAGTGGGAGATGTGACTACCGACGCGGTTAGAAAAGGGTAGACTAGCGGCGGATTATATTATTTGTGCTCTCTGGACTCTATTATTAATTCTACGTAGAAAAAGTCTCTTACAGGGTGATCAAAAATTATGGAACGGATTTTTTTTGTGCCAAGTTTTATCCATAGCAATCAAATGGAAAGAACTTTATTCGTGCATTTTAGAGACTATCCATCATAAGAATTAGTCTTGCTCGAAATGATCGCCATTTGCTTTGATGGACTTTTTCGAATGCCTCGGAAAGTCGTCCGCTGCTCCTATTTCTTGTTACCCCGTATTTTTATTATAGCTTCTTCGTATCGTTGATAATGTAGCCTCCTGTGAGCAATCCTTTGTTGGCTAGTTTTCGGTGCTCTAACACTTCCGTCAGGCCTAAAATTTGATTCAAAGTGTCTAACGTTAACAATGACAGTGAAGATGAGTGAGCTAAGAGACTGACCAGCCTGGGCAAGGAAGAAGACAAACAGCACAACAGCCAGTCATTAGACCATTGAAAGCTACGAAGAATGCGACATAAGGGACAGGGTCGCTATCACGACCGCTTTACGTGATAAGCCCTACAGTATCCAGGAGCTCATCTCCCTTGTTTATTTTGGGCGTGAGACGCTTCATCGCAAGGACCTCTAGTAACTACGGGGTGGTTCAAAATTACGGAGACACACCAAACGATCTGTATCTAGTTTTAAAAAGCAAGTTCACAGTTCTGTTTTTAACACGGAATTTTCCTCTCAATCGCGCATTTAATTTGATTTAGACTACTGAGTCACTTGAGGCCACTCCAAGCTCCCAAGCTACGCCATCCGTATTAACAGCAGGAATAGGCTGAAAATTGCAGCAGTGCACTTTGCCTGGCGGCATAGAGCACTTTGTGTAATAAGAATTTTATTAGCCTTTTTGATGAATAATTTTGAGAATGATGAGATTTTCGCCGGAGGTGCCCTAATAAGATCCTCTCTCAAAGACGAATTCCTTCAATTTTTTTTATTTACTATTTTGAAATGAGTGAACAAAACAATAAAGCTAGTGGTGGGTGTTGTCATCGCTGGTGGAAGAATTTTGGCTCCTGAAAAATTCCCATAACTTTTTAACCGGTTTGTTCTCGTAGGTCATCAGAGACGATCATATCTTCAACTGCTAAATCATCCAGATCTTTGGGTGGGAAAACTTTCAGGCCTCTGAAAGATTTAGTCGAAAGGACAGGCCTAGGATAAACTTTTCCGCCTGGAATTTTTTTTTAGCTTACTAGTTCAGAATTGCCAACATTATTGAGTCTTTCGCCCAAAAAGTGATAGATAGGATTTCTTATCACGTTCCACGCACTCGAGACCTTGAGTTACCTTTTTCGCTGTACCTGTGCAGCAGCGCAAGTGTGGAAAATCGGATTTTTTGCGTCCGCCTGAGTTAGCTCTTGTTAGAGCATGTAATCCAGGCTGGACTATCTAGGGAAGCGTTTTGCTGAGCAAGGGAGAAGTGTTTCCGAATAGTAATATACAGTTTGTGAAATAGTAAACAATTTAAGGAAAAACACGTAGTTCAAGAAAGAAAAGGTAAACAGCTGAGTAAGGTCTCCGATTGGTCAATTCATTCTGTTGACCAATCGCAATCACTGGCGGCTGCTGGGCTGTGATTGGTCGATTCATATGCGCGTCGCGGCTGCAGCCTTCCAAGGAAGGAGCAGTGTTGCGCAGAAATAGAGAAGTTTTCTGTGCTCGGGTGGGACAGATGAATGCTATGGGAGCCGATGAACTGTAAGGAGGTGGCCACCAATGTCGAGTCTGATGAACCAAGACAGATCCAAGAGAAGTACGTCTGCAGCACGGTCGCGTCGCGGCGTACGTCTTAGCCATCTCCAAAAACTGGCTACACATTTCAGGGTATAATGCTCCATATCCTAAGTCCATATTCCTGAATTTTCAGTAAAATTAAACGTTTTTGTTAACAAATAAAGAGCAATGGAATTGGGTCTTTTGGAGGAAAGTGAACAAATAGTGAAAATAAATAATAAAATAAAATAATGAAGATAAATAAAGGTTTGCAACAGGTTTTTTTCTCCGAGAAAGACGAGTTTTGAGTGAGTGAAATCCAGAATTTTCTTGATTTTCGATGTTGAATGGAATTGAACACTTCACAGCCACTTAGTAGTGCTCTGAAGTACGTAAATACAGAAAGGTCAATGACTTTTGTAGTGAATTTACCAATTCGAATGAAGAACTATGGAGTCAAACACTTTTCTGGAGCATCCAGAAAATTTTGCTCTCCCAGAAGTTTGGATTTCTTGATCCCGAGGAGGGTACATTCAATTTCACACCTTTTTCGTGTTCCAGGATTGCAAATGTCTTTCCGATGTGCTTTTTTGGCGTCGGACATCATCGGCGTAATTGAATTTCTGCGTTCGCACTCAACCCTGCAGCTCAGCATTGTTGCAGCAGTCAGGATGCAGCTCTTCCCGGCCTGTCCTACCTTCATTCGAATCCCGGGGCCCCGGCGAAGGCCGCAGCCGTGGCCAAAGTGGCCCCGTTTGGCCAATCACTGTTATTCCCGGGCTGATCGCTCGCTGTCTGCTGTGGGCGGAGTCGAGACATGTTTGCCCCGGCTTCGTTTTTATGGGTTTAGCGAGTATTTTCGAGGATGTTTGGCTGGAGGCCCCGCCCACAGCGAACCAAAACAGTTCCGTGGCGGGATCGACGGTGTCTGTGCTTTGTTTTTGTTTGACATTGGTCGAGTATTGGACTGGTCATGGTGGCTCAAGTGCTTCTTCTATTGATTTAGCGCGTTTTTCTGGATGAATAGGTGAAAAAGTGTGCCCTCGGATTTTTTCTTGGATTTTTCTTCTCTAATGCTATTTTTTCCCAAAATTGTTAGTTCGGACTCATTTCGAGCACGTTTCTTTCTTCACCATGGTTTATTTGGAGAATATGCTATCATACTTTGGCTCTCTATCCTCAGAAGAATGCTTAGGAAACTGGCTTCAACCGATAATGCATCTTGTCCCTAGAGCATTCTTTTTTCTGAAGATTTGTTGCCATTCCTCTTTCCCCATAGCATCATGGCTGTAGGAGAGGCTAATTAATTCGATGTATCCTTGACTTTTCAGAGGAAAAAAGGTTTGGAAGGGGTGAAGTTAGGATGAAGGGCGTTTGAGTTTTCATCGAAAGAAGGGAAAGGAATTTTAGAAACTAAAGTCCATTCTAAACTTGTTCACATTAGGGTAAATTACAAGTACATTGAACTCCAAACGGCCGTAGACAAGGGGCAGGAGCGCGGCGCGGCGTTCTTGGGCAGAAACACAATGGCTCTGCATATTGGATCTGGTTGTCTGCTTCTGCCAGCATCAGAGAACTCGAGTGACATGCTGCAGCAAACAACCAGAGCCAGCATGCACCCTGTGTCTCTGCCCAAGAACGCCGCGCCGCGGTCCCGCCCCTTGTCTACGACCGCTTGGAGAGGAATTTTTTTACTGTAGTTTATAAACAGGTACATTTCTTCTTATTGATGACGATAGTTGAGCACTCAGCGTCATGTCTGCCTTTTCGTCCGTCTATTAAGGCATCATACCGTTCGCGGCGCTCTTTTTCGTCTGCGTCTCTCCAGCTATCTTTCCTAGTGGAATGAATTGTAAGAAAAGAAAGAAGAGAAATTGACGTAGTGGCAATCCATTTCTGGCAGCGATGTCCTTGTGCCGTTGTTGCTTCCGGTCTGAATTCCTCTCGGAAAATTTTCGGAACGACCGCAGTAGAAATCGGAGGAACCGACTGGTGACCTGCAGCTCCTCCGAATAGTTGCTGCGGTCCGCCCGAACCATTCTCTATGCAATTCCATTCGGCTGCAATTCTTACGAATCTTTTTATCTCCGCGTCTCTCGCTTCTTAACCACATGATTGAGATCTCTAGTACGTCTGAGCTCCAGACACTCATTTGACACCGACTAAGCCTGCTTCGTGCTAGGAAGAACAGAGAATGCCTCCTTCTCCTGAGTTTGCAGGCTCTAAAGAAGGGAAAAAGGCGGAAATATTAGCCCATTCATGCCTGTTATCAATTTTGGTCGAGGCTGTAACAAATTCGCTACTGTGCTGCAAGCATCATGTCAGGATTCAGTAAAAGTCGAAATTGGACATTACTTCGCCTAAACCATCGAAGTAAATGTTTATTGGAATTTTTACACGAAAAGATTCTCCAGGAGATGTCGATCGCAATGATGTATGTGATTCTGTGCAATACTGCCAAAAAAATCCTTTTCAGAGCTTCAATTTCTTGGAACCTGTGGGCGGGGTCGGAGACGGAGCCAAGTCACCTCCTGGAAAATTCACTCCCAGGAGCGCACGTTCTGAGGAAATTGGTAACTCTCGTAAGAGTTCCTCATCCACCCTCTAACAGAATAGAAACTTCTTTCTTTAAGTGACGAGACAAAGGAGTTCATGATACCTGTAGTTCCGCCTTGGCGGCCCCGCCCACAAGCTCCCCAAAAGTTAGCGCTCGAAAAGCGTTTTTCGGCAGTTTTGCACGGAATCACGTATAAAAATCTAATCAGCAGCTACTGTAAGTTGTTTTAATGTGAAAATCTCAAAAACGACTCTGATTAAGACGATGCCTTTAATTGCTGCAATAAACCAAGGCTGCTATCTCTGCCCTACTGTAGTTGACGTCTTCGCCCACATTAGAGCCTGGAAAGTAGAAAAGAAATCCAATTTCCCTTCCGACGCGTCACATCTCACTATCTATCCCGGGAATTAGATGTGAAAAAGCATAGGTGCAGAACTCATTTAGGTCTTTGATCTCCGTGTTTCAATTCTACATGGGTTTATAAGGGGTACCAGTGGAGGAGGCT
>JARK01001350.1:2364667-2387452 GCA_000688135.1 Ancylostoma ceylanicum | reverse complement strand
AGGGGGGGGGGGGCTGCCGGCTCCCTCAGAGAATGGGTCGCAAAATTTTCGAAATCACTCTACAAAATAAACGAAAATCTTGCATTAGTCGATTTTTAATAATTTACTTTTATTATTGTTTTTTAAATAATTCTTATCGACCAATCGGTATTATAATTGATATTTTTATCGTTTTTATTTTTCGTCTAGACCCCCAAATGGGCGGAGACCCCAATTTTCCCCATGCCCCTCCCGCTCCCGCCAACTTTCTACGTCCGCCACCGTATTCCAGAGATATCTTCGTCTACTACAATTCTGGACAAGTAAATGAATAAATCTGTAAACAAGTAAATAAGTAAATAAAATGGCAGTGAAATGTTCCCTACTAAATGTGCCTTGTGTGCGGAACGTTACACCTGGAGTAGGCGGGGCGAGCGAGCTGCAACTGGCCGCTTCTATGAACTGACCAGTCACGGAGCTTTACTGTGCCGCCCTCTCCAGGTATAGCGCTCTACACCCATGTGCCCTACCTTATTAATTTAAAAAAGGCGAGCAAAATTACAAAAGTTCCACTTGAGACCCAATGTGCAATACATTAGAACTCCTTTCTATTATATTTGGGCATCCATTTCAATGGTTTTTGTGTGGTTTTATACTCTAGCACTTACAGTGAACTTCAAATGGTCGTAGACAAGGGGCGGGGCCGCGGCGCGGGCACTCTGGTTGCCTGCTGCACCTCTTGCGGTAGCGGGAAATCACGACGTATCGGTTTTCCTCCGCGTCTCTGCCCAGCAGGCCCGCTGCCTCGGTGCGGCAGACAACCAGAGTGCCTGCGCCGCGGTTCCGCCCCTTGTCTACAGCCGTTTTGACTAAATCATGTGAGATATATTAAATAATGATATCAAATAGAAGCAAATATCAGTGCATTTTGGCTTGTTGATTACTATCAGAGATATAACGTCAATAATAACACACTGTACGTAATTTTCCGTACGGGAACTTTCATCCAGAAACATCTCAAATTTCACGCAAATCAACGGACGAAGACGTTATTCTCAGATCACCTAATTGCTGTTTTTCACTGCTTCTGCTCGTGTTCAAACGGTAGCATTAGCTCATTAAGGTGGGTTTGCTCAACGATCCATGATCGCCTTGGCACCTTGCCAGAAATGGCTCATCAAGCTTTGCTGGGATCCTGCCCGTTCTTGAATCAAATTTAGGGAAAATATTAAGGATAATTGCGAGGCCAAACGAAGGCCAAACGAAGATTTATAGCCGCAGCGTAATGTCCAGGTGTTTTCCCCAACACAAAGCACGAGCAGATAGTGGGCTGACAACGTCGCCCACGCCCATTGCGTGCATTTGTTGCACGATAAATTATTTAGCGCACGACATCAAATATGCGTACGTGCCACCTGCTTGCGATGTGCCGACAGCTTGCCGCGTTTTTTGCTTGTTCTTCTCTTCCTGGACCTCCCTGTTTCTGGATATTGAGGGTTTCCTCGGCTTGTTCAAGAAGGGTCGTCCCCCCACCATAAAATGCCTGTTCAAGTTTGTAGATTGAAAGCATACAGGTTACAGTCTATTTTGAATTAATTGCCGTATGATGCAAAGGAGCGTAACGGAACCCACCTGACCACTAACATCGCTTCGGTCCAAGCGCAATCATTGGGCCGCAACGCTTCAGAGCCTCGATAACCCGACACTTAGCTCGACACCGGCATCATTCGAATATTCGACTTGTTAAATTGCTGAGTCGATAAAAAAAACTAGAATCCATAACAGAAAAAAAATCTGCGAAATTAGTGGGCCATTTTTTCTGGGCCGCTGTTACCCTCCTATGCATTCGCGGCGGGCATCGGCTAGCCTCACTCACTCTCTCCCAACGAACTAACGATAAGTACAAAGTACTCCAAACGGTTGGAGAAGAGGGGCGGGACCCCGGCGCGGGTACTCTGGTTGTCTGCTGCACCTCCAGAGGCAGCGAGAAATCACGACGTATCGGTTTTCCTCCGTGTCTCTGCCCGGCAGACCCGCTGCCTCGGTGCAACAGACAAGCAGAGTACCCGCGCCGCGGTCCCGCCCCTTGTCTAGAATCGTTTGGGGTTCACTGTAATTACTCACGAGGGATGATTCTCAACGGAAGCTTATCCAGCTTCATATTGTTGTGATCAAGCCATGATTAGTACTTTAATATCATCTTTGTGCTATAATCACATAATGACAAAATTGGACTAATGAGTCTTCGTGGTATAATTATTCATAAGTTTTATTTAATCTTCCCTTTTTTAATGTGTAATGCGTTCAGCATGTTATTCTTCGAAAGGACTACGCAGGTAATCTGTTACCTGGATATTAGGAAATAATCCGAAGACGGAAATGGGACCTTTCGTCAAGAGTAGCATTTTCAAAACTGTTACTATTTCTGTAATAGTGCAGCCCTCAATCAAATATGTTTATTTCCTCTAACTTTGACTGGTTTTATAATATATTCCTTCTATCAGAAATTCTCTAATATACTGCATTGAATTGTGTTATACTCGGCCTTATAATAAATTGTCGTCAATATAGTTTCTATGGAAATTTCCACGTGGAAAACGAGGAAATCTCTGTAAATTGAGCGTTGACGGAATTAAGCGTGTTCACAGCTCTTTTCATATTTATTGATAGGTAGAAGTAGCTCCGCTGCGGCCGTGTGCAGTCATCGCGTCCATATTGCATGCTTTACCACTGCGAAGATAGATGCCGTCGACTGCATTGGCTAGGTTGCTTAGAGTGATGTAGAAAGGCACCCTGATCAATGAATCGTTTCTAACTCAATGACCAAACTTTACTCGAGAATTCTAAAGTGTGGGGATGAATCATTGAATAAAAATTATCTTCATGGGTTGAAAACTTGCAGAACTACAATGAGCGTCAATGGCGGTGACCCATCTACGGCCTCGAGAACAACGCCACGCAACCGCGCTGCGAGCGCTAGAATCGATGTCATCAGCCGCCAGAATGCTATTTCCAAGCGCTTTTCTTCCCAATTTAATGATCTTTTCATGTTTCATAGCTAGAAGAAGCATAACGGCCGCAGACGACATTGATTCCATCGCGAGCGGCACGGTTGCGCGGCGTCGGTAATTTCTACGGTAATTTCTCAACTGACACGAGATCCACCGTTATCCCGCTGTTATCTCACGATTACATCTCGAATGCTTTGTGGAACTCTGCTACTAGTGTGCTGATCGAATTGTATACATATATTAGATACATTCTATTATATTCGAGTATTCGGTTTCGAATAAGTCGACAAATGTCCAGCGAAGGGAGAGCTCTACATCTATGGGTGAACTAAGATAAGGGCTGTGAATCTCTGTGTTTTTGAAGGGTTCGATTTTTTGAAAGGATCTTTGAATTATTTGTCGAATTAATCAAATTCATTCGGTTTTCATTCGGTACTGCTACTGCACGGTTAACCAGGCGAACACCACGGTGGAGCCGTTGGTTGTCTGGAAGCTTAGTTCTAACAAGGGAAGGATACTTCATCAGTATCGCCTTTTGTGGCGAGGTGTATATTGCCTTACGCAGCTCGCGACGCTGATTCCAAATCTGTTTTCACCTGTCCCTAAAAATGTCTCTGTGGGAAGTTACCCGTTTTCCATGTCACGCTCACGTAGGGCGCAAGAGGGTAATGGTCGAGGTGAGCCGTGGCGCAGTGGTAAGTTTCTTGCTCTTCAAGACCAACATCGCGAGTTCAGTTCCCCTCACAGTCTGGTGTTTTGCATTTTCCTTCCACGTACTATTTTCCTTCGAAAATCCATGCTATGCAGTTCTACAGGGTTTTCCACCTGTGAAATTATCTTTAGCACTATTCCACTTTCACGGATCCAAAATCTTCAAAAAACCTTTTTGGCTGAAACTTTGCGTAGAGGGGTTATTTGGGGTGCTGAACACAAATATCGTATCCATTTTGTACTGTAGTCTCATTTTTCAGGGTTACGGTGAGTGTACTGTAGGTACTGTATGTCACGGAATCTCTTGAAACTCTGCATAGGGAGGTTATTTGAGGCGCTGATCTTGTTTATCAACATTATTTTGCGTGCCGCCTTCGTTTTCTACCTGAAATTGGCATTTTATCTGCATTTCCTACCGTATCCCTACAGAAATAGGGTTGCGGTACAAAGTGGACACGATATTCGTGTTCAGCACCCCAAATAACCCTCCTAGGCAAGATTTGAGAGTATTCCGTGATACACGGTTTCCACAGTATACCCACCATAACCCTGAAAAAATGGCGTTATAGTACAAAATGGATACGATATTTGTGTTCAGCACACCGAATGACCACTCTACGCAAAGTTTCAGCCAAAAAGGTTTTTTGAAGATTTTGGGTCCGTGAAAGTGGAATAGTGCTAAAGATAATTTTGCAGGTGGAAAACCCTATAGAACTGCATAGCATGGATTTTCAAAGGAAAATAGTACGTGGAAGGAAAATGCAAAACACCAGACTGTGAGGAAAACTGAACTCGAGATGTCTTTCCTGACGAGCAAGAAACTTACCACTGCGCCACGGCTCACCTCGACCATCAACCTTTTGCGCCCTACGTGAGTGTGACATGGAAAAACGGGTAACTTCTCACAGAGACATTTTTAGGAACAGGTGAAAACAGATTTGGAATCAGCGTCGCGAGCTGCGTAAGGCAATATGCACCTCGCCACGAAAGGCGATACTGATTAAGTATCCATCCCTTGTAAGTTATAGTAAATTTATGTGAACATATGAGCCAGGCGTTAGAAAACTTATCTGGGAAGTGTTTTTCAAAACAAAGGCAAGTGAATGCTGCAAGGCCGATGTTCTACGTCTGGATTGCGTCACATGTACTTGTCAGCTAATTCCTCACACTGTAGTCGCACGTCTGACGCACGCACACACTTAGTGTACATAAATGTCCTTACAGAACTCGAGAATGCTCTCCGAGGGTAACACCTAATAGAACCGTTTGAATAAAGGTTCAGTGTTAAAGTAATTTGTCAAGTTTGAGGATTGGGCTTCAGGATGTTCGGTCAATAAGCGTCTACGGACACTAAGCATCCGTACGCGTAGCGTCAGGTCGTTTTGCCTGTGGTAAGTGTCCGGTAATCGTCAATAAGCATACCACTGATTGTACTACTATATTATATTATTGCTAGTATTAATGGAGTTATAGATCGTGCGAAAAGGAATAGGGCTAGGGTAAAGGGAAAGGCTGCAGGTCAACGAACCATTTCTTACTCATTTACCTGACATGTCAGTTCGTAGCCTCGACAAATTCTGGATATAATTTTTTGCACTTCCCACAAGTTTTTCTTTTCATTTAGCGGTTTTCTCTATTTCTCCGAAACAGTTTCCATGTGGTTTAGCACTATTTTTCTCTCTCATTTCCAGTTTGATGTTTTAATTGTGTTCTTAACTGTTCATGCGCATCCGACTGGCTGTACATATTTGTGAGGGATTTTTTGGAAAATAATGAGAAATCCTGCCTTTTCTCGATACCCAATCTCCTTGATTTCTTGGAGATTACTGGAAATTACAGCGTATTTTATGAGTCTCATTAATTATCCATAGCAGATTTATCGTCCTCATGGCATGCTGCACCACAGCCACTGCGAGTGGCTGAGGTGAGCCATCTTCCAGCGCCTCGCTTCCAACTGAGGTATTGACATTGTTTTTTTTTGTGAGCAGAATGAAGTTTCTGGTTCCGTCCTGGTCCCGCCCGCTATTTGGTGTTATGTGGAAGAGCTTCTTGGGGTATGGGCATTTTCCTGTGGGTACTATCCTAAAAAACGGACCAATATTGCTGGGAAGGGAATGGTAGGCCATTTTTATCTGTAGAAATTTCTGGAAATTTCCAACATGAACTGAACCAAATCTGCTGGGAAATGCTGAATTTTTACTACTCGTTCTCAAAGAGTTTCCACCGTTTCGCACGCTACAGTTACATAAAGTAGAAAATATTTGGTGCAATGCTCGCATTTCTGGAAATTTTCTGGCATATTAGGATGGGTTATCTCACGGAATAAGATTTTCCATCTCTATCCTCCTTTTTATTTGAATTTTCCCAAAAACCACTCATCAGTTCTCTACATTGAACTCTAAACGGCCGTAGACAAGGGGCGGGACTGCGACGCGGGCACTCTGGTTGTCTGCTGCACCTCCCGAGGCAGCAGGAAATCACGTCGTATCGGTTTTACTCCTTGTCTGTGCCCAACACGCCCGCTGCCTCGACGCAGCAAACAACGAGAGTGTCCGCGCCACGGCTCCGCCCCGTGTCTAGAATCGTTTGGAGTTCACTGGACATACATATAATGAATTCTTGATGTGAAATTGCAAAATAACACCTGGTAGGTTTCATTATGGGCACTTCAAAACGTCTTTCCTTGTAGTTTTCTCTTGTACATCATATCTCTTGGATATAAATAAACAAGTGATTAAATAAATGAGTGAATATCCTTCAATATTTTCTGGAACTTGTTTGTGTTGGGCTATTTCTTCTTCCTACATTCTTCACAAGACGGTGGCCACGCCTACTATCTCGCGCGCTTCTCCATCGTATACTCCCTTCTCTTGCTATTTGATTAACAGAGTTCAGAGTAGACATAGTCGGGGCAACTGCCATGTACCACTCTGTCACTGTCATATCAAAGCCGTCATATCCCACGGTCTTGTCATCTTTGTAGTTGTCAGAAGGACAACATTCCTCTTGGGCGATTATGTCGATCTGCAGCGTCAGCTGTTCTTGCTGGTAGCTGTTTGCGTGTTTCCTAATTTCACAATTTTTTCGTTTGTTTATTGTGTTGGTCTCCTATGACATTATTTTGAAGGAAAAAGGGCGTGGCCAGGCGCCACTAATTGGCGCAATGGAGCCGCCCGTCGCGCCTACCTGGTTCAACTCGTGCGGCATCGATTCCGTAATATAAGATGTATTTGCATGACTGTATCAACAGTAAACGGTGAGCGTTGATGGCGGCCTTTCCACGGCCTCGAAAATCACGCTGCGCGACCGCGCCGCTCAAGATGGAAGCATCGTCAAATTGGCGGATCCGGGCTTTCTTTATAGTTGTCCATCACATTTGATGTTGACTAATAAGAAAACTTACTATTAAGAGAAGCCCATAGTTTGATGTCCCGAAGAGGATTCCTGTTCGAGCGGGGCGGTCGCGTCGCGTGCTTTTCGAGGCCGCGGAAGGGCCACTGCCATCGACGCCCTCTGTATGTGCCTCGACCCTGCAGAAACGTCGTGATGTGTATGTGCGTCACCGCTTCTGGCTCTCGACCCTGCTTTTATTCGAATTTCCCTCTAAAAATTCTCACAATATTCTGCAGTTTATTTATAGCGTTACAATTATAATTTGTTATGGATTCCGTTGCTGTAATAATGGTATAACATCTTTCCCATAGGCGTTTTTCTTCTCATTTATTGCTCATCCGCAGACTCAGACGTTACATACAAAGCTCTGGAGCTTTTTGAATTGGTGCACTTTCGCTTCCCAAAGAAATTTGAGACATACGGGCTTATATCTTGAAAAAAAAAACTTCAATTTTGTCTGGATTCCTCCAGTGCCATCCCTGTTTTATTTGGTGAAAATTGCACGAGGCTCTTTTACCCGTCATTCCCTCTCTGAATGGGTGAAAGTTTTTGTGGTACATACCTACAACCTATGCTTCGAGTTCCCTTGTCTCCCGTCGATTTTCTTGCGTGTTCTTGTGCTGGCCACGACGAAAACAAGGTCGTTCATCATAGGCATTAACTGGTGTCGTAAAACATATGCTGCCACATCTGAGAAGAATTACAGACTTTAGAGCAGCAATAAAGCGCCGACAACAGTCATGTTTTGCAATGGCTATCTTATAGGGGATTCGTCCACATTTGCTATCTACTGAACTCTGGTTGTCTGCTGCACCGAGGCAGCGGGCCTGCTGGGCAGAGATACTGAGGAAAGCCGATACGTCATGATTTGCCGCTGTCTCGGGAGGTGCATAGACAACCAGAGTGGCCGCTCCGCGAACCCGCCCCTTGTCTATGGTCGCTGCACCGTACAGGCTCCTATCCTCTACATTTGTCTTGCTCCCTAGCTCTTTCAAACGCCTTGAGAGTCATCCTCGTTTAGCAGCGCCAATCAATATCTATGTTTTACATGTGTCACTGATCAATTTCTCAGGAAGAAGCAAACCTGTGTAAATGGTGGTGTATTTGCGAACAGTACAGAACAACAAATCATGTGGTGTTCTTGACAGTTAGTTTTCTTATTGGGTAAATCAAATGTGATGAACAATTACCGAGAAAACCCAGATTCGCCACTGCAGCGACGATTCCACCGTGAGCGGCGCGGTCGCGTCGCGTTCTTGTCGAGGCCGTGGATGGGTCACCGACATCGACGCTCACTGTATTTCTTAGGTGCCAACGCGGCAAAAGTGGGAAGTGTGGGAGGAAAAAGTGAGGTCCTTATCACCCTAGAGTAGCGGGAATTTCAAAAATGAATTTAATTGAAATATTTTGAAATTTTATTAGTTGAAAATTTATATTTCAGACTTTTGGTGAACGTATTGGCTTAAAATCAAGCTGGTACAAAGATTTGCTCATGTGAGAAAGTATTCCGGGAGAATTCATTGATCGAACCCTGGGTTTAGTGTGACTTTCTCTTGTATCCATGCAAATATTTAGGAGAACCTTCACTTCTCTGCCCTCTATTAGGTCCCACTTCCACTGCTTCCTTGACAAATTCGAACCAAGGCACAGCTCCGGATTAATCGCCCAAAACCTCCTGGATATCCTCCCCGGGGAGCGCTAAACACGGCTTTTTCACTGCCTTTTCTTCTGCTTTTCGCGATGTAACAGAGGAAAAGACAAGTGTTGTTCGAGCGCGGCTGTGTTTTCACCTCCGATCCGTGCCGCATACCGTATACCACCGCACAAGGCGACTCGGCGATATGACGATCCATCATAGTCCAGGCGTAGTGTGGACGCGCGACGATTATTGTTACATCGACGTCGGTCAGGTGTTCCAGAGTCAGCGGTCCGCTCGTGATCCATCCGCCCGCGGGCCGACTGCAGCGGCGGCGGTCAGCTGCTGAGAGCAGGCCGCGTACTTCTGCATGACTTCGTTGTTATTGTAGGCATTTGGTGTGTAAATTGCCGGCGAGAAATTGTTTCTGCAGAATTTCGTGCTCATTCTGGTGAAAGTGCTTATTTTTCTTGATTTTCGAAGTCATTTTCATTTTTATTTTCATCTCTCAACATAGATACTAACGGGACTGTGCGCCAGGAAAATTTCCAGTTACCTTGATCCGATAATTCGTTATATTCCTGGAAGAATGACAGTTAAGCGTTAATACGTTAATTATTCCATTGTTGCCCGCAGATTTATGTATGTATTTACTAATACAACTGTTACGAGCAATTTGTCCCCACAGCATTCTGTAAAGGCCAGCTCATAGTCCATGAGTAGTCTGTGGACGTCATGAGGTCTGCGACCTTCATGGATCTGGAGCATAGGGGAACCTCAGAAATTTCCTCGGACTCTGCTTTCACTCTTTTGCATTGGTTCACATTTGCTCAGACTTTATACTACTTCGTGCTCGACTGTTGTTATTTTGCTTTTTTATCTTAACATTTGGTCGAGTAGGATTTAATTAACCATGTTCTGCACTTCCTTGCGTTGACGCTATTCGTAACATTTATACTACGATTTTTTGGGAATTGACGTCTCTGTGGACACTTTTGTGCTAGAATGCTGGAACTCAACTTCCTCGTTTTTGAAGCCCCATGTATATGTTTGCCATCTCCGAAAGGATATCATTTTTTGAAGTTTATTCACTGATACATAGTACAGTCGTCTAAAATACAGAAATAAGGCAACCTCAGACGTAAACATGACTTTGAAAGTAAGGAATGAGATCCTGAATTGGGCCAGCGAGTACTAGACTCGTTAGCACAGTAGCAAAAAAGACATGTGCAATGGCTGCAGCGGATTTTTATACAAGCTACTAATTACTCTTTCAATAATTATACTAATTATTGAAAGAAAGCGGAAATTGAGATGAGGGCATTTTATACCTGATGCGTGCGTTCGTGTGATGGCCAGGCCCAATCGCAGCCCTAACGCCGTTCGACCGCACGCTCGCGTCTGAGGCGTCGCGGTTATTCGCGACTATTTTTGTTCCGGATGTGTAAGCAGCTTTTACCGCTTTTCATCCAACATCCTTCCCATGTACAGTCGCTCTAAAAAATCCTTGCCTCACGCAGCACCGCCCATCTGCTGGGCCGCGCCGCGCCATCTATGCATTATCATACGTGGTGCGACGTGGCTCAGCTGACGGGCGGTGCAGCGTGAGGCAAGGATTTTTTTCGTGAGGATAAACTGTAGATGCGTGCGCCTGACGCATGCATTCAACATAAAATGCATTCAGTATAAATTGCCCTATAGAGATAGGATTTTGTTTTCTTAATGGGGTTTTGACCTTGTTGTAACTTCACCCCCAAAAAAGAAGTATGTAGGTCTATGGACTGGAAGTGGTTTTCGTCACCCCTTGTTTCTGGAGAAATGGTGTTCTTTTTTTCAAGCGAACATGTGTTGATTCGATTTTCCGAACATATGCTGATCCGATGACGACGACGTTCGAATTTTTTCATTAATTACAGCAATCCGACGTTGACGTGTTAGATGATATTAGGTTGGTCCGAAAGTCTTGCACCAACATTGATTTGCCGATCCAGAATTTTTTGGTCTCGAATTAAAATTTTTTGGGAAAAGGATGTGGTATAATGTTCTGCTACTTCTCATCTATAAAAAATTGCAGAAATTCATGTTAATCGAGATTTGCTGGAAAGTGACCTTCCGCACTTCGTTGGCGGCAGTAATGTCGGATTTCTTCTTCTAAGTCTACAACAATAGCAAAAATCTATTCGAAATGCTGATCGTATGTAGTAATCTGTATCCTGAACTAACATCTCAAATTTGGGCTGAGTTGCACAACTTGGAATGTGCAGCTGAAAAACGGCCATTACATATTTTTGAGACAACCTAATATAATGAAATTCCACCAGATCTTCAGCTACGATTGAGTAGCGGCTGTTCTATCTCTCTCCTCCCTACGTCCTCCCTCTCTCTCCCCATTCCACTTTCTCGAGAACTTTGATCAGTTTGTTTCCTCCTCTGAGTGCAGGCAACAAAGAAGCCGACGACTTTCTTCTCATGTCTCTGTCCTGTGAAAAAGGTTTTAAAAAAGCCACAGATGGGCCTTAGGTTTAGTGACAGTTTGTCATGAGTGGCCATTAGTGTGTTGGCCGAATAGATTCGATGTTCGAGTATTCGATCTCGAATAAATTGAAAATTGGATTGGTCACAAAAGGGAGAGCCCTGCTGTCCTGAGAAGTGGAAGAAAGTGGTGTAGTTGTTTTTCTCTCCTGAGTATTCGATTTTTATGGACTTCTGGGTTATTTATTGAATGAGTTGACGTTATTCGATTCTTGTCAATATTCTATTAGCCATCATGAAGGTTGAGAGAGAAGATTCTCGCTGGAATAGGTTCTCCATCACGGAATTATTTGCTTCTGTTTCGTTTCTGGATTCAAGGAAGTTCAGTGGATTCAAGGAATAGCCTGGAGTACTTCTGATGCACTTCGAGGCCATGAGATTCTGTTTCAAGTAGATAGATGATTACAAGGAATTCTCTGATCAAATCTTGCGCATCAGGCAGTCGTAGGATTTGCTGTCCCCTGTTCATGGAATGATGTTCTCAAGAATAAAGAGGTGTTGTCGTGCGCCTCGTTAATAAACAAAGCGTGTGGCTTTGAAATGCGGAAAATTCATTAGCGGCCGGCAGCTTCTATGGTAGCGACGTCAAAATGCACTTTTCCTTTATTCCACTTCGAGGCTAGACGTGGCCGCTTCTTCTTTTCCACTTCTCTTTGTGTTCTTTATCTTCTCTTCGCACGTCTGCTGCTAGGATCTAAGTCCATCCAGCAGGGGCAGACGTCTTCGGGAAGAGGAAAAAGCGCTGTCTCCACTTGTTTATGTCCCAATTAATACCATGAAACCGCGTCCTCACTTCCCTCCGGAAGTCTCGCTTTAATTAATTTCTAATTTTGGACTTCTTTCGGATTCCAAGGATTATGTAGTGAAATTATTGCGTCTGACCGGAAGTGGAAGGAAATTTTCAAAGGAGGAGCGCCGGGGATCATATTGCAGGGTGTCAGAGCAGCTGCGAGTATCAGTTGCAATTCCAGATTATTTTTCCTGGAATTTTTCTCCTTTGCTTTGCAGCGATATACGTAAAAATTCATATTTTGCTCATCACTATTTCACAACTTGTACCACTATTTAAATGAAATTTAATTTTAACTATATAATCTCGATTAATATCATTCCAAGTAGTAGATTACTTGTGACTTTACTCAAGACCCAATAGTGTATGAGATTCGGCATCAAAACTGAGTATTTGCACTCGAAAAGGCCGGAAATTTGAATGTACACAAATTATGGGACATATCCAGAACTGAATATTCGATTTGGGAAGGAACGAAATGTTGAATGTGAATAAAGAGCGCTGTGGAATTGGTAGGATTCTTCCCATTCCATCGAATATTCGAATTTTCGATGCGGTAGCTGAGTATTGATTGAATTATATAAATCATTCGATTTTTATACTGTTCTAAGTACACCTGACCTTTACAGCGGGCTTCGATGGCGATGACCTTTCCGCAGCTTCGAAAAGCACGCGCCGCAACCGCGACGCTCAAGCAGGAATCCTTTCCCTGACAACAAACTTTTCTTGATAGCTGGTAAGTTTTCTCATTAATTAACATTGAAGGTTATGAACAACTATCAAGAAAACCCAGCTTCGCCACTGCGGCAATGATTCCATCGTGAGCGGAGCGGTCGCGTCACGTGCTTTTCGAGGCCGCGGAAAGGTCACCGCCATCGACGCGCACTGTGCATACTTCACTACATATACACTCTACAATCATACCTACATAATATTTTACTGGTTATTGGGTACTGAGTATGCATCGTTGTACCGTAAGTAGCGTCGCGGTCAAGCGTTGCGATTGGTCGCACGGAACAGCCAATCACAGAGCAGCGCTCCACACACCGCTCTCCCATCTATTATATGCGCG
Source organism: Ancylostoma ceylanicum (assembly GCA_000688135.1). Taxonomy (NCBI): domain Eukaryota; kingdom Metazoa; phylum Nematoda; class Chromadorea; order Rhabditida; family Ancylostomatidae; genus Ancylostoma; species Ancylostoma ceylanicum. The sequence continues at coordinate 2,374,328 of JARK01001350.1, read as the reverse complement.
CCAATTTTTTGAACTGAACCTTCTGATGGAAAATCCTTTTTTTCACAACTATGGCCCAAATTCTTCGGACGTCACCATGTCAAATAGCTCCCTTCACAAGAGGCATTGAGCAATCCTGGAAGAGAAATTCCTACCGTTTGACTACACTAACCCTATAAAAATTACTTCAGTATGGAATTCGCGGTCAGCGTCAAATATTATTGGTCTATTCAAAATCCCACGATTCTATTTGGAACTTGGGGAAGGGGGTTGTGGTGATTTTTTTTTACCAGATATAATTCGAGATGGTGACATTTTGGGAAAAATTGCATTACAAATAAAATCCTAAAAACTGAGGTTTCTGCAGGAATCTTCCTACACGAAAAAAACAACAACCTATAGGTAATTTTCCCATCCGTTAGACATTAACTATCGGTCCAATTGTTTAAAAGCGCTATCGCATAAGTAGTGTCACGCCTAGAACAAGCATTACACAACGTGTGTTTTCCCGAACACTGTGGAATCCTAGCTGCAGCTCCCAAACAACTTATTGTCGGTGATTCGACGAGGTTTACGCGGCGAATGGTGGTGTTCAGGACAGGTGGCGACGTCCAGGCGTCAGTCCCGGCACTTTTTGCCCACTTTTACAAGCGTTCCTGGACGTGTCGTTTTACGATTCGGCTGCGGTCGTAAAGTGAGGTGTCAGAGGCTTTACCTAGTACCTGTTTTTGTTTATAGTTTAATTGCTTTATGTGTTGTTACCGTGTTCCAACCCAAGATACCATAGGTGAACATTCCTTGGTTGTATACTGATACTGTATTTCGGTGTTATTTTGATACAAATGGACTTTGTACGCTGTTTATTTACAATGCTCTATAAAAGAGGTCTTTCACACAGAGAGCTGGCTCAATTTTTCTAAGATTCTCCAAGAAATGCGCTTTGCCATGTTCACTAAGCCAATATAAGAGACAGGTAGACAAGTATCTGCAGGTAGTTACTGATTGTCTTCCATTTTCTATGTATTGTATTGTAGTCTTATATTGTATCTATAAATCAGCGTGGTACAGCCACGTACAAATAAATAAATAAATAAAAGGGCTAGTCTAGTGAAGTCGATCCAGTTGTTCATTCGCAGTGACCAATAAACGCTCCTGCTGTCTACTGTTCGTTCAAGGCCACTTCACTGGCGATCAGAACTGAAGTTCAACTGCCAAGCCAAGCCTGCACGATGCCGAATCGTTCAACTGCTACAAGCGACCAGGCACCCACCTGGCTTGCCGAACTACTCACGGCCCAGTCACAACAAATGCAAATGCTTCAGCAGCTCTTGACTCACCTAGTCGACCAGAAGGAGTGAAGTGGCCTTGTACAGAAGGCAGGAGGAGCGTTCATTGGTCACTGCGAATGAACAACTGAAGTGTCATGAGCCCTATGGTTCATGACGACGCACGTTGCCGCTGGCAATGTAATGTTGTACATTCCAGCGGCTCATGAGGATCCATATCTTATCTGATTCATCGTGTTTGTACTATATAAATGTGAGAGCCAAGCTCCCGGGGAGAAGTAGCGAAATGGGAAGGAAAACCTAGCGAGGATAATGATAATTCGGCTCTTAACCTGTACTACCTACTTTATGGTAAGGAAAGGAAAGACTCGAATAAAGGGAAGGAAATAGGGAAGATGAATTATAATAAAATATAAATAGTTTCTATAGTTTTGTCAGTAGTAATATCACTAGAGGTGTTTGTTTCCTTTATATCTTAGCAATTGTAGATTGTTAGAAAAAAGTAAACGTTTTAAGAATAAAGTTGAACCACCTAATTCCATTGGACCTTGATGCAGTCCAAACAACTAGATTAGCTCCTTTTATAGAGCAATGTAAACATATAGCGTACGAAGTGCATTGTATCAAAATGACACCGAACGATCAGTACACAACCAAGGAATGTTCGGCTATGATATCATGGATTACCACACCTCGATTCGTTATTGAGAACGCTTTGTCTTCCAGCAACTGGCATTACTCGATTATCCAGATAATTAGCCTTTGCTCCTTTCTCCATGCTAAACATGAATCAAATCTCACTTCACCTTTTGGTTGAAAAAAAAACAGCATTGGGAAATTGTCAGATGTTCAATATCAGAGGAGATTGCAAACGTGTTGGAGGGCACATTCGCCATTTGCTCGAGCCTGCTTGATCTGGGCCAGGATTCATGGACGGGTAACTAAGCTAAACCATGGGCCGCATGCATCATTAAAATTTACCAAAGCAAACATGTTCATCTCACTCAAAGCTACCCACATTAGTACGGGATTTGACTCATTTACCCATTTGCACTCACACCCAGCTCACTAAACTAACCTCCGCATCATGCGCTAGCAGTAGGTAATCTAAAGGTTAATCATTCAAACTAGATCTTTTTGGTTAAAATCTCGTGAATCCGTGCTCTACTGCTCTCGTCACTTAAACGGAACCATATGTTGGAAATCTTTCCCTCCTCCTGTCCTTCTGCCTCTTTGCTCCGGTACACCGCTTGTTTTTATATCTGCCTGTGAGATACCTTGTCCAGAGGGCATTCTTTCCTCTCCGCCGCCCTCGTGTAACACCAGCAGCGAACATTGGTGGTTCATCTTCGTCCACTGTAATGTGACAGCTAGCAAACTGGTGACTTGTGGGCGTTGTTCCTCGTTTTTTTTTCTTCTTGGATTCATCGCCAGAACTCCACAGCAACAGGGAAGTGCAGCAGCTTTGCTTTTTGTAGGTTTGTTCCAACAGTCGTGCCGCTACGGTTATTCATTAGTTCCGTGTTTTACGTGAATTTCAGTTATTTGTGTTGATTTTACGCAGTACTAGTGGCGCTAAAGGAACGCTGTGGTAAATGGTGGCTAAAATGATGTTGTGTCTAGAATGATTCGAAGGTGCAGCGGATAACATAGCCGAGACTATAAAAATATGTGGATGGGGGAGTAGTTTTCATTCCTAACCAATGTGTGTACCCACGTCAATAAATCGTCATCCAACTGTGGACTGAACTCAACTCAACGCTACATATGGTTTTAATAAGACTTCAGCAGGCTATCAAGTTTTAAATTGCTATGAATGTTTTTTTTTCTTTCCTTGTATGGAAACATATCGCGCAGCAATACCCACGGTGCTCGTATGACTTCTCCTTTTGTCGAACATTCCTGTATGGGAATCCTCGTTTTCTAAAGTATAAACATAGAGGTAGGCTTGAATATTATCTTTCACAGGCAGAGAACGTAGCGTACAGTAGCGGACGCAGAAAGTGGACGGGAGGGGGGGGGGGGGGGGAAATACTGGGTTCTCCGCCGTTTTGGGGACCCGAATAGGAAATAAAATTAATAAAAATATTAATTTTAATAATAGACAATAAACAACCAATATTTTAAAAAATAAAAATAAACACATAAAAATAAACTAATACAAGATTTTTAATTGTATTGTAAAGTAATTTCAAAAATAAATAAATAGAGAGAACTTAGGACATCTGGCGGAAAAATAATTGATATGGGAATGATCCAAGATTAGAGCTGGTAGTGTGATTTCCTTGGTGCCTCTGCCATGCTGCGTTTGACATTCTGTCTTCGTTGTAGGACCCATGAATCCTAGTAAGGAGTATTTATCCTTACATTCTATTCAAACGCAAGGATAGAGCACAGAGCACCCCAATTTCTAGGATTTATATTTTGAAGAACTCCTCAGTATATGCTGATCAGATTAATGTACATGATTCCGTGCAAAACTGTTAAAAAACCCGTCTCCGGGCCACAACTTTTATGGAGCTTGTGGGCGGGGCATGGCAAAAAGATGAGGCTTCTCAAAGATATACTCATCGCAGCGCGCCTTATGTGGGCATTCATACTTCCTTTGAGTATTCCTCATCATTCACTCTCTAATAGGTACAATTAGTTTTACCATGCACTATAGTTGGGATGACGACAGAGGGAAAAAGAACACGGGGAAGTGTACAGCAACTGGAGAGGAATGAGAGAAAAGCAAGTCATCCGCACGGATACTCAACTACCGTCGCGGTTGAAATTGACTATGACGAGGTGTGCTCCGTTGGTGGTTGCATGGCGCAGAAACCTCGCAGTCTCGCCTTGGCTCCGCCCACAAGCTCCCCAAAAATTGAGAGTTGAAAATGGGTTTTTCGCCATTTTTGCACTGAACCACGTATAGCAACGTGATCAGGAGCTCCTGGAGATTCTTTTCATCTGGAAATCTCAAAAACGTTTCTGAGGTGGGACAGCCTTTAAGATCGGCTGATTTCATGGGACCTTGTGTTCTCTTTGGTCACTGCTTCTCCGCTGTCATATAGGTAGATGGCTCGTAAATTTTTATGACCTACAGCGAATGTGCACATATGTATGCGTCCCCTTTGTGTCCCCTCTAACTGCTTCCTCCTGCATTGTATCTGTCGTGGACCTCCGGGGCTGCTTCTTTCAAGTCCATAACTGAATCCTCTTCTTGGTTACTAATAGGTTTGATCTACCAGGCAAAGAACAGTATTTGGTGGTTGTCCAGTTTGTTCTACTCACCTAAAATTAGCCCAAAATCCAAGACTACTCTTCCAACCGTGCTCTTCCCAAGCTTCCGTTATCCAGCTCATAACTTACGCCGCGCTTATTGCTGAGAATCCATCAAAACCCACGTTGCCTGCCTGAAAAATGCTTCTAAACAGCAGTCGCATCCACAAACGTGATGTATACACTTCCGTCTTGTAGCTATTTTCAGTGCAATTGCACAACTCGTGGACTGAGCCATAAAAACCCCACTAAACCAGAAGTAAAGTCGCGGTTTTTGGATTATTCCTGCGATGCTGACACCACATAGCAATAACTGCTGCTGTTATTGTGGGCAATTTCACGCTGTACCACATTAACTGCAGAGTTTTACGAGATTGTCCGTGTGGTATGTGCTCGCGTGATGAACTTTGTCCTCCTCGCGAGGAGGTATAAATCTCGCCCTTTTGCTGGTAATCCGACGTTGACCTTCTTGTTTTGCTAGGAAATCGCCGTGATCTGTGGCTCTTTTATGTGATCTAAGGATTTTGACAGTAGGACCCGCTGGCGTTCTGGAATCCCATTACTTTTTCCTGTATGTTTTCGCGAGGGGCGGTGCACTGAGCTCCGCGATTGGACATTTCTATGAACCAGCCAATCGCAGAACTTGGTAGCGCTGCCGTATCCAGCTACAGCACTGCACATCCCTTTTGGACTGCTGCTTCTTTGGTCTGGATATAATACTAGGCCAAATTTAGATTTCGAAGCTGGTCATCCAATCGAACGCACTACCTGTTCGCCCTTTCCTGCTATTCCCCACAGTAGATTATTTGCTTTTGGCATTGGGCCAGCATTTAGCCGTAGAGCAGGTCAGCTGATCTAGAACCGGTTTAGTTTTTTTTTTTTAACCAGGCTATCCTGTGACCATTCCATACACCTAGGTCTTCGATTGTAGCTATGGGACGCGTTAGTTGTCCAGAAGTGTCCGTACCTCTGCTTTTGGATTGATTTCTGGGCATTCATTCTAAATTTTCACCTCATTTCTACCTTTTTGATCTATTGCGGTTCTTTTTACGGTCGCTTAGGTACGATTGTTCCATGTGTCCTTACTTTTACATCCACATTTATCATTTATCTTTTACATCCACATTGCACGTAATAAATGAATGAATGGATTGATTTGATTTTTGGACAGGTTTAGCCAATAGAGCGCGTTATTAGTCAGTCAACGCCTTTGAGTACATAGCTTTCCCAGGGTTTTCAATGGATTTGTCCGGGTTACAGTCACTTACCACCCAAGCGCGCTGTGTCAGACTCTCTTTCTGATGTTGGGAGCGAACACCCGAGCGTGGTTCCCTGGATGCCTCCCAATTATTCTGGAATTTTCCTGCGCACCATAGATCAAAATTCAGCTATTCTCTTTGGGTTAAGAATAAAACGTTCTATAAATGTCTATGCTCGAGATCTGGGTCAGACTTTACCCACGGTGCGCGTTAATTAGCCCTGGGCCCGTATCCAATCTAATTAGCTGGGGGAAGAGGAAGCAGCTAGTATATTTCCGTTCCCACTGGTATTTATCCACTCTGATATCCAGTTCAAAGAAAACAATCCAACTTGTAGTGAATAAATAGATAGGTAAATAAATAAATAAATAAATAAATTAATAAAACGCATCTAATCACGTGTTCATTCGTTGGCTCAATACCCGTACCACAACAATATATCTGTTAGAATCTGTTAGTTGAGAGTGCGTTTGTCCAACCTGGCAAAGTGTAATGGATAAATGCCCAGAGCTGTCAGGCAATAGCACATCGCCAAAAACGTGTTCTTTTCATGTTCTAATGTGTTAGTACATGTATTCTGGCTGAAACACGTGCAAACGTGTCATTTAACCGCGGTCATTAATTCGTATTACAACGCGTCCCAAAATTTTATGGCACTTGCAGAGAGGCGGGGGAGGGTGACTGTGGCTGCTATCTCCTTACCTTCTTTACCCTATCTTAAGAGTTGTAGGGTAAAATTTGATTGAAATTGATGTTGGAATCTGAAAATCTTGTTGCTCATCTGAATCTCCTGGAATTTCTCCTTTGTTCCATCTTTTTTACCTTCTGGGTGAAAAGCCACGCCATGATATAAACTAAATAAATAAATAAATAAATAAATAAATAAATAAATAAATAAATAATAAATAATAAATGATACCGGAGTGTACCTCTCCCACAGACAGAAAAATTGTGCGAGAACTGTGCCCCATCACCAAATTTCTTTCGTCGTCTGCGTCCTCTTCCGCGGTCAAACAACGCGTCTCAGACGCACTAACGACAAGTGAATCACCTGTTGTCCTTCAGATGCGTGACTGGCAAGTTCTTCTGTCTACCAAGTGTTTCAGACATTTCATATTCATGGCGGCTACATTTTGCCCTCCATTCAGTGTAACCACACTTTCAGCGAGCGCACATGTGGTAGTATAATGGGTTTTTGTCTGTGTTCTCAATGTACTTGGACGAAGAATCGGCTTGTTCAGAACTATTATACTTTCTACATAGAGCAGAACTACGGCAGAACAACGTTTTCTCATTTATATTCTTATTTTATTGTATTTTCTTTTCTTTTATTTTTTCAATTCCCACAAAAGCCAATGGTACCGAGAATTTCAGTGATGTGATACTGTTTTATGACGAAGACGTTATCATTATACGGTAGTAACGTCATCGCCATTTATTTATACGCCTAAATGGAAGTATGCCATGATTGTTAGTAGATGTTTGAGTAGAATGGTAGGCATAATGACTGAGCAGTAAAAAACATGAACAGAAAATAAAACGAGCAAAAAGGAACAAATCCAAATGTAAACAAACTACTCAAGTGGCAATGAAATCAGATCGGATACGGCCAATGATAGATTCTTGCAAGCTACCAGATTGTTTGGGTTTTGGTAAATCCATTCGGAAGAAAATTGAAATTGGGTCAATTCATACAGGCGGTGGTGTAGCGATGTATGCTTTGGGATCCACCCCAAAGTTCTTTTTGTCCACCCATCGTCTTCTCCTCTCATAGTATGACCAGCCCATCGATGTTTTGCCTTCGAAACGTATTCCTCCGGGTCACGAAGACGAGGTATTTGCCTTAGGTCGGAACTGCCCGGCTTGATGTTGGGTGGGCCGGCTGTACCTCAGAAGAGAGCGCTCAAGAGCTTTATGTATGATGCGCAGCGTTTTTGACGTGGCCGCAGTGTCCGCCTACGTCTCCGCAGCGTAGCACAGTGCTGGAAGAACTGTAGAATCGAAATGCTGAGCACAGAGGTCAGGATCTGCCAATTGGTCTGCGGCTTCCCTGAGAGCCTCGCAACACGTATGATAATGCATAGGTGACGCGACGCGGCTCAGTAGATGGGCGGTACAGCGTGATGCAAGGATTTTTGGGATAGACTGTACCTGGATGGGATGGAACAGCCGGTAGGGTTATGTCAAGAGTATTTGCTCTTCAAAAAACCATGTGTGCGTGCGTGACGCGATCAACTCGGAAAGTCTGAAGGATCATTGTCGACAGTAGTAGAATAACATCAAGAATCCAACTTAGATTATTTTCGCTGTAAGAGAGGTTAACACTCTTACTTGAAGATCTCCTTGAAAGTGTAGCTTATTCGTTCAGGATGTTCAATTCATCTCTCCTTATTGTTACTCAACATTAGAGTGTTTTCGGGGCGTATTTCCCACACTCCATGCCCGCATACAATTTTTTGAAGCTGTTTTTTTTTTGGCTTTGATGCGTCATAAATGTAAACAACATCTCTTCCTCTACAAACCAAGTTAGTAACAGTCACAAGAAGCTTAACAAGTTGGTTTGCCCACTCAAACGATCTTAATGAGATGTGTAGCAATATAGATTGTATATCAGCAAGCTGCTGCCTCCTAGTGGCGTCATCACTGGTTTAATCTTCCGGGTAAACAAGTGTGGGAAGGATAACAGTTACGTAATTTCGGAAAAAGCTCGCTAGTCTCACAGTAATCCAGGCTGAATTGGTGAGCATAAACTGGCTGGCGAGTGTCCTCAGCCAACCATTTGTCCTTGGGCGCTGTATAAAAGGGTATGAGGCTTTTCTCTCCGTGGGAACGTTCATCTGAGGTATTTATAGACTTGATAGTTTCATGGGATTCTGTATGGAGACAATGACGTAGTTTACTATACTTTATTGAAGCAGAGCATCCGAGCAGGCCACGCCCTCTTACAAGCTGCTCACTTCTGTCTACTCCTTGCTGCTGTCGGGGTGTACCATTGTTTGGGGACAGGACCATGTCCTCATCCCTTCCAAGCAGTGTATGTTTTCCTTTTCATTCTTTTGCGTTCTCTTTTTTTTCACCACAAACGGGTCCTCCTTTTTTCGTCACTACAAATCTTTTCCCTTCACTACAAAGCCAGGTGCTATGCAATTTCCTTCATATTTTTCCTGTCATTACCATTGCCCCTTTTCATCGTCTTTGATTCCCACTCACCACATAGTCAACTCCAGAATCTAACTTCTTCCATGGAAAAAGGAAATGAATCTAATTGCAGAATCTAATTTCTTCCATGGGAAACGGAAATGAATTTGATTCCAGAATCTAATTTCTTCCGCAGAAAAGTAGATTTTTCTCCTAATCAACCTTTTAAAGCGATGTTGAGTTGCCTACTTTCTCAATCGATTTCCCTCCCCTGACGATGTTCTTATTTGCTTTTCCCATTTGATCCTACTTCACTTTCAAATGAATTTTTCATTTTGAATTGCTGTTATCAGTATCTAACCATACCCATTTGTGAATTTTACTAACCTCTCCCACCCACCTCATATCCTTCTTTTCTTTGAAAGGTTCACAAAATGGCGATAGGTTATTCAGGGAGGGTTGGCGAAACTTATTCGCTGAGGTCTTCTCATGCTGTCTACCCAGGGATCGCATGCCTCATTGAAAATAACTCAGCGTAAATGTGTCAGCACCACGCAATTTTACCCGTCACTTACACAGGCGCTAACACGTTTACCCGGGGTAATCTCAGTGATTCATCCAGGCCCGGAGTCCTCGATGAATTCACCTGCATGGGGTTGATTTGTCATCCAAGCCCTGGTATATGCCCTACTCGTATATCTCGTTCGACTATGGAGGGTGGGGGTGTATGTTGGG